>JASANF010019685.1:0-16514 GCA_030248245.1 Trissonchulus sp. WLG1_4
TCAGATCACCCCTATATACTACTCTCAAAATTTAAGATCTGACCTTGCCCTTAGTTGCTTTATTTTCAGCTTCCAGTCTGTCAAAATGTGACCCAGCTGTTTTTTATCCTCGCTCAACTGAACCAGCTCAGTTTGCAGCAGCGATTTTCGGGCCACTAATTGTTCCCGATGAGCCAACAAATGCTAAATTAAAACAATTACAGTTTTAGTTAAAAAAACTAAATATTTTATCTTGAAAAACTAATATTATATAATTATTATATAAGCAACAGTTAAAAACCTATGCACAATACAGTTTTTTGACAAAATATTTAAACCAATTAATATTGAAGAAACATGATTCAACTATGAAAATTAATAAATTAGTACTTAAATCATTGAATATTTACAGACTGAAGTTCAGTACAAAAAAGTTGACAAAAATCTTACAGCTTCAGTTTCTTTTTTAAGTTTCTCCAAATCGGACAGTTCGCTGTGATACCCCAACAGGGCGTTCTCCATCCGTTTCAAATTCATCGTGGCCATGTTGCTTTCTGCCAGATAATTCTGCAGTTAAATAAATAAATAAATAAATAAATAAATAAATAAATAAATAAATAAATAAATAAATAAATAAATAAATAAATAAATAAATAAATAAATAAATAAATAAATAAATAAATAAATAAATAAATAAATAAATAAATATATAAATATATAAATGAATAAATGAATAAATTAATTAATTAATTAACTAATTAATTAATTAATTAATTAATTATTAGAGATCTAAAGAAATAAAGAAATAACTAAATTTGCCTGGTCAGATTTTTGGGTGTCAGATTTTCTAGGCTTGGGATTAGTTAGTTATTTTTGAGCCACTATTGGCCTTAATTTCGGCCGAATTGGCTGAATTTCGCCGAATTTTTTACCCCGAATTTAGTTCAGCTAAACTTTAAATAGAACTGTGCTACAAGTCTGACATTCCACTTCATAGTTCCAAAAATCATTGACCCCACAGCACGGCGACTCCACCTCGTGCTGTTTGACGATGTTATTCTTTTCCTTCTCCAGCTGCTGTATCTGCAACTGCTGTTGTTTCTGTCCTTGGCTTAGCTGGGCCTTTTGTGTCCGTTTCCGTTCCAATTCCAGTTCCAGTTTTCGCATTTCTTCCTAAAATTAGCATGGGATTACAGTCAGGAAGCAACAATTATCAACTTCAGTTAATTATTCAGTTACTGAAGTAGAATTGACATCATTGAAAATTATCAGGTTTGCATTACCCGCCCGGCGCCCCCTAAGATAACCAGAAATCTATGTAGGTTCAAAGTTAGGCACTTTTTGTTTCTTCCCAGATCACTCGCTACAAAAAACATTACAATTCATACTTTCATCCGTATGTCCGTTCAGCCTGCAGAATGACGTCACTAGCAGCCTAGTGCAGTGGATCAGCCATTGCCTGTGACGTCATTATTTCGTCATTTTGTCGGCAAAATGGACATACGGCTGTAAGTATGAATCGACCCTTTCCCCCATACTGTTACATAAGAGTAAAAGCACTATCTTACACTAGTGAAACCTGTCGGCTTTATGTTTCACGGAATCGGTTACTTCACGAGGTATCCGAGTGAAGCGAGCCGGTGGCCAAGTGGTTAGGCGCGACAGTCCTGCCACAAAGCTGTGACGCAGGCTACGTCTGTGGTGCCGGATCAAAACCAGCCAATGACTGGACTTTTGAAATGCATTTTTGAAATTTCACGCAGCAAAGGGCTAAGAGTGAAACAATAAAAGAGTAGCCATTATAACGCAGGATCTTGCGATGAGGCTTACAGAATTTTTCAGCATTTCGCACATAATAGGCATGTCCAGCGCACCCCAGACTGAATGAACCTACCTTAGACTGCAACAAGAGCGTTTGCAGCGTAGCGAGGGAGGCTTGTTTTTCCTTCAGCGATTTCTCCTCCTTTCCCCCGGTTACGCTTTCCAGCACTGCAAGGGCGTTTGAAGTTAGCTCATCCGGTTTTCCAGCTTTCAGTTGGGCCAAGTTATCGCTAAAGCTGTTGCTCTAAAACAGTGAAAAATTACCTGTAAAAGCATAATTGATTGATTTCGCCTATGTAAATTGTAAATACACTGACAAATTAACGCTCAGAACCAACAGTGCACCTCCAAGCTTAATTGTTCTTATCTGAGGTAAAGTTATACTAGCGAAAATAAGCAAAATTAAAGAGCATTGATTTTCGACCTGGGTAACTCGACCCCTTAAGTCTTGAGGTGGTATCTTACCAATAGAGCAATCGATATATGACAGTCTTCTAACGCTGCCTCCGCAGTTTGTTGTTTCGTTGCAAGTGTTTTTAACAATTTCTGATAATTCTAAAAAACACAAAACGTCCAATTATATTCACACTAATTATTGGTTTTTTGTAGCACCTGTTCCGTACAACCATTTGTTATACCTACTGACTTTATAGGTAAAATTGTGAAACTAAAAAAGTAAATAGTAGTAGTGTAGTAAAGTAAACAGTAGTAATAGTAGTAGTGTAGCACACTGTGTTTTTACCACTTTTTTCAGAACTCACAGAAATTTGAGTTTTAACATCGGCCAGTTGTTTTTCTGCCACCAAACGCCCGTCTTTCTTTTTTGCCACTGTCTCGGCCAATTTCCATTTTTGTTTGGTCAGTTGATCATTTTTTGCCTGAGCGTCCAGCAACATTTTTTCCAGCTCCGGAATAGAAGTTTCCCCTTCCGGGCCATCCTTTTGTATGCTTTCGGCCAAAACTGACTTGGCATCTTTTACTTGCTCTAATCTAAAACAACAAAAAAGAAGAAAAATTTATAGTGAAACAGATATTTTTTATCCAAAAAAGCTAAAAAATTTTTATTTTTGTAAAAGTGCTGTTCTCACAATATGAGTGGACGCTTAACGGTTGGGTATGTACATATATATATAACATATGTAGAATTTCTCATTGCGTTCACAAGCCACTAAATTTTGCAAAAATCAGCGTTTTCATCAATCCTATCTTCTAAATTCTATCACAATAGCTTGGACTAAGTAAGTATATAACTACGGTACGACCAACTGGTTTCGTAACAGTTTCGGTTAGTCGCTAGCTGGCCACTTATGTGCAACATTTCTACCGCGCTGACAAGCTGGCCATTTTATGTGCTACAAACTAGATACTCTTTCAACGATGTACTCTTTGCATAATCAATAATATCGAAAATCAGTTAGACCTGATCCAACACAGACTAAAACATCTGTAGGTATATACTATTCCAACAAAATAACGTTACAAAGATTTCCTGGTATGCCCTTATATACATATAAATCTTGACCACTTGTAGTGAAGTATATACCGTGGTAAACTATAAATAAAGTAATTTCATTCTATCGTCTGACTTAGCATTGGTCAGCTCTAGCTCAGCACTCATTTGTTCAGCCTGATCTGCGTGCGACGATGCCGAGGCAACGATCTGATCCAGATTCAACTGGCTGGCTCGAACCTAAAATATTCATAGGCAGGTTCATACTTTTTCGTGTCCGCATATCGGACAGAAACACGCTTAATTTAACCTGGTCCAATATATATCTCTTATTGAGCATTAATTAATTTACAGATCATTAGTAAAAGGCTCTTTTTCTATTATTCCCCTTTTGTCCAGAGTTCTAAATTCATTGAACCGATTTTCCGAATTTTGTACCAGTCAACTTACCTGGAAAGTTTTAAACTGGCTCTAAAGTTAAACACCTTTTATAAATCCCTGCCATGGTATTTTCATTCTTTAAAACAAAGACTGTAGTGCATTTATTCATTGTTTCTGAAACTCTGAATACTTCCGCGCTCAGCCAAGATTACCTCAGCAGCTAGCTGGTTTTTCCTGCGTTGCCACTCCTGTGTTTCCCGACGCAGTTTGCTGCACAGTCCCTGAAGACGACTGTTTTCCTTCACCAAGTCCATTTTCGGATCGTGTTCGCTGGCATTTCGGACTTTGTTCGTCTTAATCTGAGCGTCCACAGTCCGCAGCCGTCCCTCTATTTCGTCGCTTGCCTAAAAACAAAGCACAATAGCAAGAAATGTTACATAATTTTTTTCAGTTAAAATAAACAACTTTAAGCTGAACTTGAACATGAACTGATCAAACATATGTTTATGAGCTGATCAAATCTGAATCAGAGTTAGAACTGAAATAAAATAAAATTTGAACCTTCGATCTAATCTACACAAGAGAACTACCACGTAGATTTCGAGTCAAGTCTCGACTCACAAATAGCGTAATAAACTCATAAATTTGAGTTTCGAAACTAAAAAGGGATCAAACTGTAATTTTATCTTTCCACCTTTTTCAGCTCTGTGGCCTGGTTCTCCTGGGCCTGCAACACTTCTAATGCTTTTTCCCACTGTCGCATCAGCCCGTACTGCTCTTCGCTGCTGCTCGCGTAGTCCGCCCGGGCCCGATCTTTCGCCATCTAAACCAAAAAAAAGAATTGCAAAAATATATTATTGCAAAAAGAACTGCATGTATCAGAGATTAATCATAAAAATCACGCCATATGTTTTCTAATGGTTAGTCGACTTTAGAGTACAGCACAACCGTTTTACATACAGTACTACGCAAATATATTCCGTTTGCCCGGTAACAAAAATGCTGATTGCTAATTTTTAGCAACTTTTCAAAGCTGATTATGGTTTTTCGTGGACTACTCGGCTCACAACTGTGCGAACAGTTGTGCCACAAATACGGACCGTACAGTATGAACCAGGCTTAAATTACTTAACAACTCGTCTGAACAACATCCCATACCTGAGCGGCTTTTAGTTCCGTACTGACATGCTCAATTTGTTTTTTCTTTGCCGCTAACTCTTTGTTGTATTTCTCGAGTTTCACTTCCATTTCCTGAAACATTAATTTAGTGGCATGACTTTTGTGATCATATACTTGCTGTACTCTTGATAGTCAAAATCTATTCTTTTCGAAACGAAATCACATTTTTCGTTTTCTCAAGTGGTGCAACTATTCTTTGTCAGACTTCACTTGGAAATCTCTCAGCGATTAATTTCCAGCTGCCCACTTTCACACCGATCCGTCACAATCCAAGGAACAAGCAAACCTTGAAAATCTTCTCATCCTGCAAATAGTGTTGATAAATGAGCACATAAAGATCATCTGCGTCCAAAACTTCACTCAAGTATTTTTGAAACGTGTCATGATCAAATTTCAGCGTCCCTTGCAGCTCCTCCAAACGTTTGCGTTGTTCCAGTAAATTTGCCTACAACAAAACTAGTAAGTCATAAAAACAAGTAAAACCCGAACCCGGTTCATACTTTTCCGTTTGCCATGGTCCGTTTTCCTTACTCGAAGTCGAGTTTTCGGCGTGAAATCCGAACTGTTTTTTCCAATTGCCGAAGTCAGTTTTCCAAATTTTTCCTTAGTCTGAAGTCCTCTAAGGCCGGGTTCATACTCGATCTTGTCCTTGTTCCTATCGCTTTATTCTCAAGGGGGCGCTCTGAGTAATTTCCAATAAATCAAATTGCTATAAATTTTCTTTTCTTGCTGATACGAAGTTTTTTGCTCAAGTGCAGCCAACACAAACACCAGGGACGTCTTTTTGCCAAGTTTGAAACTTCTGAGAGAATTTTAGCAAATTTTCTGACGACATCAAAATCGAAATTTTGCAAAATTTGTCTAATTTTTGAAACGACGTAGCTCAACGGTGCCTTAGCAAAATTTAACACCCAATAGCTTAAATTAAAGACAAATATCTGGCCAAGACACCATTTTTGCCGAATCTTAGTTAGTGGCGACAATTTTTTAGTTATTTTATTTTTTATCGAAAGTGATGTTTTTGAAAGCCTGTCATATTGAGGCAAATCATAAAAATTACAATTCAGGAAGTTCGGTGCCTCCATGTACGTCTGTTATAACCGTGTGCAAAGTTTCAATTGGATCGCTTTTTGCAACTGACAGTGTAATCTTAAAAAAATAAGCACCACAGCTGAATTTCAGAAACCTGAAGTTTGCCTACACATACGTATTTTCCAAAAAATAGAGCTAATTTTTCTGTCCTAATATCCGTCAAGAAGTTTCAGAAGCCAAAAAGTAGCTAACGAAAAATTAGTTTGAAAAATAGTGTATTTTTGTCAATGTTGGTCAACGTATTTTGGAAATTTTTTAGAAAGGTTTGCCTACACAAACGACTTTTTGAAAAGTTGCAACTAGCAATTAGCTACATAAAACTGTTTTAAGAAGTATCAAAAGCCATATAGAATTTTTTGGTAATCGATTTAAAGATTTTTCCCATTGAAAACTTATGTAAGTTGAAATTTCAAGTTGAACAAAATTTGACATTATGTACATGAAATGAAAGCTAGTTTGATTTTAAACAACTTTTCTTCTTGAGTTAGCCAACGAAAACTTGACTGAAAAATGTTATCGCCCAAAGTCGGTTATTCAGAGCGCCACCTTAAGCTATTTTCCAAAAAACCGCCTGGCCAAATAATTCAACTTTTCGCATGGGTAAAGTTGGGGTCACTTGAAGATTGAATGCAAAACAAGCTCTTCTGCTGAGTGAGAAGTGGTTATATTCTGAGGTTAGAGTGTCAATACTCAATATTCCACAGGAAATATTAAACGCGGCCATTAATTTTGGATAAAAGATTTTCAAGTCCATCGTGCTGCTCACATTTACTGCTGAGTAGCTCATAGCCTGTCTCAAGACAAAAACTGATAATTTTCTTAGTTTAAAAGCTCATTTAAAAAGAATAAATAAAAAATTACACTAGTTTTCAATAAAGCTAATCTCAGTGGGATTCGAACTCGCTTGCTTCGATTCGAAGTCACTTACCACTTACACTTACCACTGTGCCACTGAGACCACAATGTACAACTTTACTAAACACTCCTTAAGCTGAGCTTTAACTTTGGGTCAGAATTTGTGAAGGTCACAAACAAACATAAGTGAATAGGAATGTTGACATCGGATAAAAGATAAGTGTTGATATGTATTATGTACTGATATCAGATAATATAAATTTAACTTCTGTCGAATTATGTTCCATGTGACATGTATGTAGTATGTGCGCCTGTATAACATTTTTATTAATTATCTGCTGTATTGATCATCATCAGCTCCAGCTGTAAAATTATGTGCAATTTCGAACTGTATATGTTGTTTGCCCGGTTGGCTCAGTTGGTGGTGCTGCATGCATATACACAGCCTCTGATCATTGAATGTTGGTGGTTCGATTCCGCCCTGGAGCTGAATGTTTTGCATTCTACGGCATTTTCAGAGCATGAATGTTCAGCAAAGTTGCATGACATGTGACAGAGCTGAGAGGTACCTACCTACCCTTCTAGTGTTAATCAACACTAGAAATTTGACCTACCCAGAATAACGTAGGAATCGGAAAATCTGAATATATACGCGACCCCTAGGGGCCCGCGTTAGCTAAAACGCTTGTGTTTCGCCAAAACTTGTCCTTGACCCTGTCCCTGTGTCCTTAAGGACAAGTATGAACCGCGCTTAACAGACTAACAAATGTCAAAGTCAAAAGTATGACCTGTGTTGTCTGTTTTTTTGAAATCCGTTTGTTGTCCGTCCATAATTACTTGAGACCAAGCTGTTTTTTTGCCAGTAAACAAAATAACTATCCTAAACGAGACTACCAACCTTATTGACATTATTCTTATCAGTAATGTCAATGATGGAGTTCTGCAGTGCCGCACAATATCTCTGCAACTGCGTTGCTTCCTCTCGCATCAAATCCACCACGTGACTTTCGCTGTCCAATTGTTGCTGTTTTGCGTTCAGCAGCTCCTAAAATTGAAGTGGTAGTAACGATTTTCGAGTATAGTGATCAACTAAAGTCAGTACAAAAATAGCTGAACCCTGAGACAAAAAAAACAAGTGGAGTGATGTTTGTGACTTGTGGTTGTGACTACTTGTTGTACTCTTGATGCTTGCAACTATTCTTTCTGTAAATAAATCGCGTGTTTCTTGTTTCTTCTTTTTCTGTTTCTAAGCTGCCTTGCATCAGGAGCTAAGTTTCATGATTTCAAACGGAGCTAATATGGTTTCTGCTCATAGAGCTTTTGATTCATCCTGGGAAGAGTACATACTAGGAAGAGTATACTATGTAGTAAGAGTATGACGTTCCCTCCATTAGGTATGCCTTGGGGCTTACGTCCAATGCGGAGCGCAAACAGTCCTTTTATGTTGGGTTTCTAGGGGGGATCCCACTCATTTCAAGACACCGTACTCAACTGAGTGGGGATACTCATCCTATCCTACTATTGATTGTAAATAGGATCGGACAGCCAATCAAGTATCCAGATTGGATCGGTATTGAATTTTCAGGCCATTTTCAATGGGATTCGATACACAGCACTAGAACAAACAATCGTAAATGTACAAATTCCCCAGATTAATAGTTTTTTTTTAATTTTTCATTTATCTCACCTTATTATGACTGAGCGTGAGATTGGTGTTCTGCAGTTCGTCTCGAGCCTGCTGGATTTTGCTTTCCCAGCCCTGCAGAGTTGCCTGACACTGGTCCAAATCGCGCTGCAATCGAGCAACCTAAAAAACAAAAATTACTAGCTGCTGTGCGTAATATACTTAGAGCAGAGTCAAGAGTGAGATCTTGAAGGTCGATTCATACTTACAACTGTTGCTCCGTCCAGTGTCTCCTATGGAATCATTAACACACTAATAATTAGTTATTTGGTTGTTTTTTCTGAATCCTATGTAATTCTAGGTAGGTCAAATTTCCAGGGTTATTACGCGGCGGCCTCAGCCGCCGCGTATATACTATAGTGCATACGGCTGTTTACCACGTATCTGATCTTATAGTGTAAATTTACACTGCAACGTTGGTTAGGTCAGTGAATTGCATTCAATGTGTGGGCGTGTGTGCTCATGCTGCGTGCTGATCAGTGCAGTGCATTCAGTGTCCGATTATAATATACTGCTAGTGTTGTTTGTGGAATGGAAATGAAATTATGCAGTATACTTCTAATTGTAATATTGAAAAGAAACCTGTTCCAACAATGTTTCATGGATCGTTTATCAGCGAGTCGTTTATCAGGAAAGTTCGAACTTTAGGTAACCTCGGCAACCATGCAGTTCTGCGGTTGTAGATGTTATGCAGTGACCATAGAACATGACAGTTTGAATCATGGTAGACTGGTGGACACGAACATGATGTAACTTTTAGCATTACTAAGGTTCAGCCTATGTAGATTATATAGAATACAAGTGGTTTGCCAACATATTTTCAAACTGTTCAAGGAATTTGCGGCTTACATATCAACACTACATCTGACCTTAACACGCAATTTTTGGTACTTGCGAACGTAATCTTAGACCCCTAACTGATCGAAAAAATCGAAAGCAAAGGTCACGTGCAAAGTACATGGTTGAACATTTTTCGACTCGGATTAGCTACCGTACGCATCAACCTACACTGACGCCACATGGATTTTTCTGATTGAAAAGTTTTTAACCGTTAGTGCTCACATTGACTGAAAGTGCGCTAAGTTAAAAAATGTTAAAATTTACAATATTTTGGTGCCGCGTTTTATATTAAGCGAATATCCTCAGGAGTGCAAGCGGGTCGCAACGAAATCTATCAAAATTAAGTTAACCCTACTCGCAAAACGTGCTTGTTTAACACTGGAAGGGCAGGTAGGTAGGTCGCTTTTCATGGCCTACTCTACTTCTGCATCGTTCAATCTAGCAAACACAAAATTACATACGTCGGTGGTGAGGATTTGAACCCTCGACCTTCCGGTTCACAACCAGATGATCTACTAACCGAGCTAACCACCGCTGTTTTCAATTGCAGATGGATTTCCTAAGTAACTGCAGCAACTATTAATAAATTTTTTCCATTGATTATTGTCATATTTTTATTTAATTCCCTTTCATTTTGATCGGCTTTGACAAACACCAATTTTCAAAACATGCTTGATGTTGTGATTACATGATAACATTGTAACTACCATGCGGATAACTGAACTTTTTGACGAATTAACTCTTGTGGACTTGTAGTCGAGTGGTATAATGCTCGCGTCGTGATCTGTCGCGGTCGGTCTGTGGTTCGACACCCAGATAAGATATGAGTACAGAAATTTTATATTTTCTCGAAGTCGTCGTCAATTATTTTGTTTTTTCATTATTTGTTTGCTGTTTGAGAGACTTTGGAGCTACTCAGCAGTAAATGTGTGCAGAAATCAGAAATTAAAATTATTTTATCCACAAGATAGTGGCCGCGTTTGATATTTCCTCTGGAATATTGACAATAGGCCTCACAATGTTCCGCTGCTCACTCATCAGAAGAGCTTGTTCGAATGTTTATCGGCTAAACGGACAAACGGCTGCAAGTATAAGATAGACTGAGTAAGCTACATACAGAACTATAATGTTATGTTATGTTATGTTACTATTATGTATTATGTCTTCTCGGTCGGGTAAAGATTAAAGAAACTTCGAGGTGAGGTATGTACATATATACGTACGTCTAGTAGTTCTAAAGAATGGTCTAATTTATTTCAAACTGAGACTTACCAAACCCCGCCAGCCAAGCCCTCCCTCAGATTTGACCCATTAGGCAGTTGAAAAAATACCCGAAAACTCAAACATTGGCCCTGTATGTAAAACTCAAACATCGTTGTAAAATGCAACACAAATGATTAAAACAAAAAAAATCGCTAAAAATATCTAAATTTTGCAAAAATTGCAAAAAATTTTTCTTCCCAATTCTTCCCATTTCTAGTCAAAAATTGGAAAATTTTGCGTTTTTGTCAGTAAAAAAAACTCAGAAAATCTGAACAAGCCTCCCGCTAAAATTTTGAAAAATCCGGATCAAGCCCCTCCGGACCGAGACCCCGTGTAGATGTAGGCTATGAATATTATAATTTTGTCTGAATTTTTCTGGTCCAAGCCTGAAGCTCCATTCAGCAACCCGGTCGGCCCGGCTTTGGTCGGTCCAAGCTCCGCCACCGGTATATCTAGGCCAATTTTTAACATGTAACCACTAGCCAATAAAAAATCACGTCATAACTCATAAGCAGTAAGACATGGAGCCGATTATTTTTTGTGCTGTCTGGGGCCTGTTGCTCAACTTTACAAATCTCACAATTGTAACAATTGTAAGTGCAAATTCAGGTGATTCGTAATGAATTTATATAATGAATTCGTAACGAATCACCAGATTTTTCACTTACAATTGTTACAATTGTAAGACTTGTAAAGTTGAGCAACAGGCCCCTGGTTGACATTCGGCTAAGAAAATCGACAGAAATTACAAAATAACAAAACCTGTTGCTCCAATGCTTCATTTTCCTGACCAGAATAGGGCAATGATGGAACAGTGACCATCCTGGACCTGAAATCAGCTACTTAAACTAAAATTTTCACGAGATAGTTCACTGGTTGCCATGACGACCAACATGACTATCCATCTTTCCTAAGTTCTCTCTCTATTCACACAAATGAAAATCGAAAACAGATTCTCACAATTATTTCTATTTCCTAACGTTAGCTATCTTTACCATGTCTCTTTAATGATTGGCTGACTGTTCTTGGGACTTAGGTAGCTCAGGCTCAGACTGTCTGAGGCTTAGGCTTAATCTCAGCAAGCAGTAGCCACCGGATAGTTTGCCAGTTAAGCCTGTTTCACACGGGATGGATTTTCAAGGGGTTCCCCCCTGGCTGGGGATCCCCTTGCGTCTCCACGTGTCTCCAATGAGATCCTCATGGGGATCCCCTTGGGGACGCATGAGAACGCGTGGGAGGGAACCCCCTAGGGGATCCACATGCGTCCCCACCCGTCCCCTACAAATTCCCCTTGCGTCCCCTCGGGGATCCCCGCGGATACGCGTGGGGACTCCCACGGGATCCCCATGGAGAAAATCCCCTTGAAAATCCACCTCGTGTGAAACAGGCTTTTCTCGCTCATACTGACATTGTGCAATTCAAGCGCGAGCGTTCACAGGAACTATAAGGACGTGACGCCCACGCTATCCCGAAACCGAAACGGACGCCTATCCCTAAACGGCAACAAGACTTGAGGACGGAAACGCGCCCGTTTTTTAACCTAATTCTCGGCCTAAATTCGTGCTGTCAAGTAAAAATGCGTGAATATTAACACTTCTCACAAGCCTTTTTTGATTAACTTAATACCGTTTGGTTAGGCAAGGAGCGGATACTTCGATCAGCCAATCAGTACCTTGCTTTTGATTCTTCAGTATCTTGTAAAACTGTCCGCAGTTAGCAGTTTAAACGGCTATTCACACGAGGGCGCATTTTGCTCCATGGCGTACGCCGTAGCGCATTGCATGGTGTATACCTATGCCATGGAACATGAGAGGGCGCACACGCACACTGCCTGCTGCATTGTGGTGAAATAGGCTAATATTCTGATTGTGGCTGATAGAATGCGCCCGCTCGTGCACCCGCTTATGTTCCATGGCGTACGCCATGCAAAGCACCCGCTCATGCGCCCTCGTGTGAATAGGCCTTTAGCAAAATGAATTCATTAAGTCATTTTTAAAATAACTTTATTTGTTATTGCATCTCGTGAGCTACATCACAACACCAGTACAAAACAACAAAAAAGTTTGATCAAATCGGCACGACAGGAAAAAAGGTCATAACCACGAAATCACAAAAAAAGTAACAGGCGATTTCATTACTAAAGAAGGAACTGCAGTAGCCACTCAAATCACGCTACCTGTTTTCTCCCAGGGTTCAGCAATTTTTGGTCAGACTTGAGTTAAAACTAACGCTTCATCCATTTTAGCAATTGGACCATCAAAATTCAAGTAGCTATAGCTAAATTTCTGATTTCGCACAATTATGTGATTTACATAATTGAAAAAATGTTTCCATTGAGAATCCAAAGTCTGACAGAAAAATATGCGCAACTTAACTTACTTTAGTGGCATGACTTCTGCGACTACTTGCTGTTGCTGTACTCTTGATAGTCAAAATCTATTCTTTTCGCAACAAAATCATAAGTTTCGTTTTCACAAGTGGTGCAAATATTTCTTTCTTACATTTTGTACAATTATATTGAAAATGAAACTACAAATGCGTCCCATTTCGCAAACAGTCGGTAAGGACATTTTGCACCATTATATTGAAAATGAAACTACAAATGCGTCCCAATTCGCAAACAAGCACATAGTGCCTAAACGAGATGGGACAGAAAAAAAACAACGCAACTATTCATTGACAGTTGGGCTACAGTACCGACCAAAATTACTTGCTACAGACTCCGGAGTCGCTGCACAGCGAAGTCGAACTCAGTTGATTCCGGATTCAAAGTATGCAGTATACAGTTACTACAACATACTATGATTCCAGAATCTAGTGACCCCGACTCCGCTTTGAGTCCGGAGGCTCCAGTAAGTACAGTGCCGACCAAAATTATTTGCTACAAATTCCCAAATCAAAGCGGAGCCAGAGTCACTTGAATGCGGAGTCAAAACACACAGCTAAATATCACTTTGACTCCGGAGTCTGTAACAAATAATTTTGGTCGGGACTGTAATTTTGGACGGTACCGTAAATTTGGACGGTACTGTGCCTATTTAGCCTTCGAGACGTTTCGCACAGCGGTTTAGGCACTAGTTGGCGATTTACAGGTTTCTAGATTTTCGATTTCCACAATACTTGTCACAGCATGTCCTCAGCCCGCTAAGCGCCAATCAGAACAAGCTAAGTGTCATACATACTCAAATTTTATATTCTTGGTAGTACTAGTCACTCCTTTCTAAACGATTACAATTTCTACACGTAGACTACAGACTCTTCCAACAATGATGCCACAATACAACAATTATAATAGTGAACATTCAAGAATTATGGTTTGTTTTACAATTCCAAGTTTTAAAATTTAAATATTTAAAAGTTCAAAACCTCCATTAATAATTATCCTGATGTGTTTAAAAGAGTTATATTATAGACCACCAGGCAAATAGTATCTTATATTAAAAGCTTACATCTAATAACACACTATAAAACAAACAAAATAACAATACACCGGGATTTTGTAGAAAAGCTCCAGAGATACAATCACATACTACACATACATATATTATATAGGGTCTATGGGGAGTGTGCATTAAACTGCGATTCCTGGGTTTTTTCGCTGGCAAATTTTGGTAATTTTGCGAAAAGATTAAAATCGTTTTCGCAAAAATTCGTTTCCGTTATTTACTGCATTGTAAGTCATATTCACGAGGCAGTGTAGCAAGAGACGATGGAGGGAATTCTTCCCCTCGATTTTTTTCCTGACAAGAATTTTAACTAAAGGTCCTTCGGTTTTGTGGTCCCGGTGGAAAAAATTCACGATACGTCCCCAAAGTGCCCGAAAGTGTGACTGCAGGTGTAGAATATGCGAAACACGTGATGCATTACTGAACACTCCAATAGAGCGCACAGAACTAGTGCTACCCCAGTCCCGTCTGGACGTAATTTGATTTTGTGTGACGCAAAGTTTTGCAACGATACGCAAAATATCTGACTGGACACACTACATAGTCTCAGACACAAACAGAGATTTGAAAAAACCCTAATTAGCCTACAGTCCTACAGGCATTAAACGCTTTGTCATTCATAGATTATATATTACCACGCAACTGGGTTTTTTTTGGGCCAAAACGTTAGCATTGGCGAAAATTTTTGAGAGTTTGCTAAAACTTTTTTGGTCGTTTTAGCCAATTTGCTAAAAGAAATTCGGCAGAAAAAATTTCTGATAACTCTCCAATTCACCAAATTTTGTCCATAATTCAAAAAATTTTCCTATGCGTCCCCAATTGACCGTTTTTTGCCATTAGACGCAAAAAATTTCCTTGTGACTACAATTCACACCCATCTGCAATAATGTTTCAATGTGATCTAGTCAAGTATTTTATGTTTCTATTGTTCAATTTTTTAGGATCAGTTTGTTAAGTCACTTCGTTTACTGAAAACTTCACAAAGTACCACGTTCGGTGAGTCATTCCGATCCGTCAAACGTGGGTATTTCGGAATAATTCAAAAAAGGGGATCCTCGCCCTGGGAGCTGCTACAATGCCAATTCCAGACACTTGCTGGCTCTCAAACGGTCCTCAAACGCCAAAATATGACACCTAGCATTTATAAAGAAACTGGGAAATTACAGACGTTCAACTTCGGCATTTTTTCGCCCATAGACCCTGCGACTATATGGCTTACTTTTCTTTGTTATTACCATTCACCAAAGCCTATGCATGTAGTATATTATGCTGCATTTACTTGTGTAGTATAATACTGTCTGATGTGACGTTTGCTGTTCGCATCTTTTGTTTTAATTTTCCTGTCGGAAAACATTTCTGATACGTCTACAGTTGACCAAATTCGGCCTAAATTTGAAAGAATCTCCAATTTTTTCCTGGGGGCTGCCGCCCCCAGTCCCCTGCAACTTTGTGGTTTAGTGAGCTTACGTTTTTCAGCCGGTTCTGTATATAAGTATTGCAAACTTACAAATGCCAAAAAGTGAATTTTATTATTAACCCATTAAAAAAATATAAAAAGTCATTCCCCCCTAATTTGTGTTGTGGTTACGCCATTGCCCGTTTATACGATACTTACTGTAATGGGGTGTTGCGTATATACGCTGGGTGGGTGGGGGTAATGGTGGGAATCCCCCCGAAATTTTTTACATTTTACATTTTTTACCCTGTTGTTTTTATTACGCCAAAAAAATTTCCAATACGTTTCTGATGACCAAAAAATTTGATCCAAAATTTCAAAAATAACTCCAACTTTTTTTGGAGGCGTTCGCCGCCAAATCTTTGCGACTCTGTGGCTTAATCGTCTTGCATTTGCAATGCAAGTTTTTGAGTTAAAATTGCAAAAAGTGCATTTTAATCCATTTTTTCCAAATCTTTCCCCTCCAAAGTTTTTTCCGGATATGACACTGCTTAGTCACTTGTGAAAAAATTCTAATTGAAGTGAATTGAAGCTAAATAAATGCTTTAAAAATGTAGCTAAAAAATTTTAGAATTGGCTCAAAAAATTTTCGGACCTTTTAGCCACTTTGCTAAGACTTCCTGGCGAAAAAAAAACCCAGCCACGCAATAACATGAAGTTGCAATAATTTGAACTAGTCTGGGGAACGGAGCCTAGGGAAAGTTTAAAATTTTACATTTTTAGGTCAAATTTGGTCAATTGGGGACATACTGGAAATTTTTTCTGGCTGAGTAGCTAAAAACAAACAAGCTAAACAGTTTGAAAATTTTTCGCAATCGCCACTTTTTATCGCAATAATTGCGAACGTTTTTGCGAAAAAAACCGATTGCGGTTCACTCACAGACAACGCACTCTTGTCAAATCAGTACTCCAAAAGTCAAATAATCATAGATTATTAACTAATTACTAATTCATTAACGGAGTCAAAGTGACTATGAAAATCAAATCGCTTAGATTTATCAAAAGTTGTTTCCTAGTTCAACTCACTAGTCGAGATGATGACGAAAAAGGGCATAACATAAAACGAAA
>JASANF010019686.1:0-29895 GCA_030248245.1 Trissonchulus sp. WLG1_4
CGACACCTCATTCTAAAGAAGCCTGCTGCGCTGTGGCGCAGCAGGAAAAACATGTTTTAGCTTGACGTGTTCAGTGGCTTTAAATATTTTGGTGCCGCGTTATATATTCGAAGAATATCCTCGGTTAAGCATGTCGCAACGAATTCTATCGAAAATTGACAACTTTACTCGCAAGACGTGCTTGTTATTACGCGGCCCCTCAGGTCCCGCGTATATATACTATATTCAAATTTTTTGATTCCTACATTATTCTGGGTAGGTCAATTTTTTAGCGTTAATTAACACTAGAAGAATAGGTACCTCTCATCTCTGTCACATATAATGCAACTTGGCGGAGCTCTCGTGCTGCGGAAATGCCGTCGAATGCAAAACATTCAGCTCCGGGGCGGAATCGAACCACCAATATTCTGATCATTAATTAGAGGCTCTGTTATGCAGGCAGCACTACCAACTAAGCCAACCGGGCTGACATATCAACTTCGAAATTGCATAATATATTTGGATTAATCACATCCAATGAACCAATGAAACAAGTTTTATCTGATGTTATCAACAATACTTTATCCAATGTCAACGTTCATACTTCTGGGCCCGATTTATCGAAACAAAATGTTCGTCATCGAAAATGTTCGTCATCAAAAGTTCGTCATCGAAAATGTTGGTCATCGAAAATGTTCGTCATCAAAAATGTTCGTCATCGAAAAAACAAATGTTCGTCATCAAAAATGTTCGTCATCGAAAAACCAAATGTTCGTCATCGAAAAACCAAATGTTCGTCATCGAAAATACAAGTTCATTATTGAAAAGACAAATGTTCGTCATCGAAAATGTTCGTCATCGAAAATTTTGGATTGATGGAAACATTTTCGATGATGAACATTTGTTTTTTCAACGGTGATTTATCAAGACAAATGTTCGTCATCGAAAGTTCGTCATCGAAAATGTTCGTCATCGAGAAATTTTTCGATGACGAGCTTTGGTCTTTTAGAACATTATTATGTTCTAAATGACAAAAGCTCGTCATCGAAAATTTTTTCGATGACGAACATTTCAACGGAGCTCGGTACCTCCGTTGAAATTTTCAACTGCGAACATCTATAGGTACATAAGCAGCTGGCGGGCAGTAATTTTAATATAAATATAAATAGCCAACCTTATTTATTATCAATTAAATATTAATGTAAATAGAACAACAGCGCAAAATATTAATTTATTATATTATTACATTATATTATTTAATTATAATTTTAATATTAATAATAATAAAATAATTGAAATTAAAAGTATTTTTAATACCAATTTTTAATATTAATTATTAAAATAACCGTACTGCCGCATAGACATTGGGACCAACTGAACGGCAGAATGGCCGTTCAATTCATACCTTCGCCCGTACAGCCATCTGCCACTTTGCCCGTCAGCCATATGTCCGTTCATCTATATATACTAAACCGCATTATTTCACTTTGTCCGTATATGCCCGGCAAAGTTAATTTCAGTTCAACTTAGCCAAAACTCCCGGGCATACGGACAAACGGACATACTGTTCAAAAATATGAATCGCAACTTAGGCCCAAGATATGCGCGTTTGCCTTAAAAAGTAAAAATTAAAAAACGGATTATACAGGCTTTGTCCGTATGCCCTACTGAAGTATGAATCCACCCTAATAGCTGTTAAATGAATAACTGATATCTGCGACCATACTGCAAAGAGAGTTGGCTGGCCGTTTCAAGCATTTGGTTCAGGCGTACTTAATTTTTAAGACCGGTTCATACTTGTCCTTGAGAACACAGAGGGACAAGAAGGACTAGGGCACATTTCGGTCAGCTGCTGTGAAGAATTAACAGAAGCGTTTTATATGATTTTTGTATGCGATCTGGAATTGAGGTCAAATATTTTCATGCCAAAAATCGGCTTATTTGGCCAGGTAATTTTGGAATTGCTCAAGGACAAAATGATAGGGACAAGGACAAGGGCGAGTATATGAACCGAGCTCTGTGAAATCATAACCAGCTTTTCAGCTGAACTGTTAAATTAGTTCTCTTTCGGCAAAAGGATTTACGCAAAGTTTTTCAAAACTTTGGTTAATTTTGCGCAAAAGTTGAAACAAAATAATATTCAACTTTGAGAGTTTGCCACTATCCATTGACATCAGACAGAACCACTAAATTCAATACTTTATTGTACCTCAATTTTAGTAGTATATATTAGGTAGTCTTAGGTAGTAGTATTGGAAGTAGTTAGTAGTAGTTATTATTATCAGAGAATTTAGACTTTAATGAAAATGTTCTAATTCAGAATGTTTAGACTTAAAACGACTGATCTAATTTCGAACGCTGAAAATTTTCAATAATGAACATTTTCGATGACGAACATTTGCTTTTTCGATGACGAACAATTGTTTTTTCGATGACGAACATTTGCTTTTTCGATGACGAACATTTGCTTTTTCGATGACGAACATTTGCTTTTTCGATGACGAACATTTGCTTTTTCGATGACGAACATTTGCTTTTTCGATGACGAACATTTTTGATGACGAACTTTTCGATGACGAACATTTTCGATGACGAACATTTGCTTTTTCGATGACGAACTCGCTGTTGAAAAAGCAAATGTTCGTCATCGAAAAAGCAAATATTCGTCATCGAAAATGTTTCGATCAATCCAAAATTTTCGATGACGAACATTTTCGATGACGAACATTTCTGATGACGAACATTTTGCTTCGATAAATCGGGCCCTGTTTGATTGTGACCATCGTAATTTATCACCCAAAGTTGGCAGCTCAGGTTAAGAAGTGTTAACGAAGGTCATCCTGTGTGGTCTCAGTGGTGCGGTTAGTAAGCGCTCACGACTTTGAATCGAAAGATCAGAGTTAGAATCTCGGTGAAATCATCCTTTCAAAATGCGGGTGTGATTTTTTGATTTAATTTTATAAAATAAACTTTTGATCTTCACAATAAGGACTTGAAAATCTTTTATCCTAAAATAATGGCCGCGTTTAATATTTTCTGTGGAATATTGACACTCAAACCTCATAATGTAACCACTGCTCACTCAGCAGAAGAGGTTGTTACTTGTTACTACTGGGGAGCAAGGCGGTTCCTACAAGAAGCATATATACTTGGCCGAATAGCACAGGCATATATGCGGGTCTCCCCGTTAAATTGGGGGTCCTCAATTCTTTATAACCTATACTCGTTTTCTTGTGCTTCATGCACTTTAATCGTATTTCTAAGCTGTGTTGTTGACTGTTAACATTTCAAAAGACTTTTTCATAAACCCATAATACATAAATAAACTGTTTAAGAGTTGTTAATTTTACGTGTAAATCACCACATTTATGTTTTATTTATTTGTATGTAATGAAATGTACTTTTAATACAATTTGTATGTCTCACACTCTTTTACTCTACCGTCCTCATAGACTAAGATAAATCACAACAAGCAGCAATTTTATGCAAAATTTATTGAGTTTTGATCCATGGCCACATCAGCATATAGTTATGACCAACAGTAGTAGTTCTCAGAGCAACTGAATTATTGGTAGAAAGGACATCAGCTGGAAGAATTCTTTTCAAAAGAATTTTAACCTGTCGCTCACATTTTTTCAAGTTTCAGAAAGGTTTTTTCAGTATTTTTGCAAAACTGTTTTTAAATTTTACCTCAAATGAAGTTACATACGTAATAGTACGTTACGTAATCGTATGTAAAAAATTGTTTTTTTGAAAAAAAAGAAATAAGACTATATAAAAGAGGTGTAGACGTAGAGGATCGAGCCTTGGACTTTTTGTGTGGACTCTTAGAATGCTAAACACTGCACCACAACCCCCCAAGTAATACCACGTCAGACTCATATGTTACAGAATTTTGGTGCGGTAAATCGTTCAAAGTGTTAATGTGTCATGCAAACAATGTACAATGCATACTGTGCCAATTATATATAGTAAGGCATCAGCTGAAACACTTAATCATCAGGTAGGTTACATCCATTATAAGGAATGGTGGGTCGAAGTGGCTCGCTCGCGGGTCGGTTGGGTCGCGGGTTACCCACAAGTGTCAGCCCGCGGGTTGTATTGGGTCGCGACTCGAGAGTCGAAAATTTTGTCCCGCGTCCACCCCTGATTAAGCTATTTTAAAAATTAAAGACAAAACTTGATTTGCACTTTTCTCACGTGGCCAACCCGATACCAAATTTAAACGCAAACCTCTAAGTCCGTCTCACGAATTTTTAGTAAAAGTTAATAAGGTAGTATGCTACGTGGTACTCGAATAACTATTTACCAATAAAACCGATATGCCAAAATATGATTATTCAAGATTTTGTGGTTAATAAGTTGTTGTCAAACATAATTGAAACTACGGTCAAGGTGCGTTTTACTTACTGTTGGGACAATGTTTACTGTTTTTTCTGCTTTTTTTGAATAATTCTGGAAGTAATTTAATTCATTACCTAGTTTTAGATAATTAAAGCGCCTGTCAATGAAAAAAAATTGGTTTAGGGCTTTAAAAACCTTGAAAAAGGCCTAACTTGGCCATTTCGGCCGTACAGTAAGTTAGCTACACTTCTGCTTTCACATGCCTAGAAAGTAAGTTCTAGATATTAGTGTCTTTTACATGTCCAAGGTCTCTTCCGCGTTTACGTCTATGTGATAAAATGTATGTAAGTTCTGCATATCTGCATTTTTACTATATAAAGTTTTCTTGTGTGCAAAAAAAAAACTGCTCCACTGGAAAGATTCTTAGCTAAACTTCACTTCCCTTCTATTAATTTGCTGTCCTAACTTCATTAATCATTTTCAACTGAAATTTTCATTAACGACGGAGGACCTTCAATGAGCCGATGGCAGCCACTAACATTTTAAAGAATTACTTATACTAGACTAGTATAAGCAAGAGTACATAATAGGGAAGAGTATGACACTCTTCCCTATCCTAGCTAATCGGCCCGGACGATGCTCCGGCCGAAATAGCGCTTTTACGCCTTGATTTCAGGGGGGGGGGTACCCCCCCCTCGAATCATGACATGTCTTGATTTCAGGGGGGGGACCCCCCCCCTCAAAACCGGGAAGTGTCTTGATTTCAGGGGGGGGTACCCCCCCCTCGTTTCAGCAGACTGCCAGCTCGAAATCGGTGGTGTCTTGATTTCAGGGGGGGGTACCCCCCCCTGGTTTCAGCACACTGCCACGGTGATGTCTTGATTTCAGGGGGGGGTACCCCCCCCCCTCGTTTCAGCACGTTACCAGCTCACCATAGATTTCATGCTGGCAGTGTGCTGAAACGAGGGGGTACCCCCCCTGAAATCAAGACACCACCGAATTTGCGCTGGCAGCCCCCCTGAAATCAAGACACTTCCCGGATTTTGGGGGGGGGTCCCCCCCCTGAAATCAAGACATGTCTTGATTCGAGGGGGGGTACCCCCCCCTGAAATCAAGGCGTAAAAGGGCTATTTCGGCCGGAGCATCGTCCGGGCCGATTAGCTAGGATAGGGAAGAGTGTCATACTCTTCCCTATTATGTACTCTTGGTATAAGTAATATTATTGATAAAATAATTGACACATTCTGAGAGCTTATGCCTAGCTCAAACTTGATTCGGTACAACCCAAAATGATATCCGGCACGTCCCTAAGAGCTAAACAAACGGTGAGTATTGAGACTACGACAAAAGAAGACACTGTCGTGATTTTCGAGTAAGTTTTGAATCCTTTATTATATAAAAGAATGCTACACAAACACAAAACGTTTGGGATTCCCCTGAGTTCAGTTGCTTGCGCCAACACCAAAAGGCTTGCGAGGAGAGCCGCAGTCACAAGATAGCCCAAGCTCACACTCATGCAACAATCAACCAAGCCTAATCAGAAACATAAAAAGGGGGCTAACAATAGGAACGTAACCTGTCCTAGTATAATGGGACATCGGAATCTTGGACAGCTTGAGTCGTTTCCGAGCGACACCGCAGCTGTGAGTGCGGTAAAAAAAAACTTGTTACTACTATTTCTTCCTAGTGTAACAATACCGAAGAACTTTGGATGTTGTTTAGAACATGAACGCTAAACTACTTTTATTCATGTTTATAAATTCATACTAAATATTTTGGAGTTTTATGCGCTTACGTAGGTAAAGGCTTAAGGGAATTTCGAATTTATAAATCCCGTTCTATGTCCCCAAGAAATGATAAATTTAGAAACTATTTAGTATTTACTTACACTTATGCCGAACGAGTTATTAGGGTTCAGATTATATTTACAGGAAGCAACCTTCATTTGAATACTTTCAGGCCGGGTTTATTTTTAAACTTCGGTCATCTTCCGTAGAAATTTTAATTTCAAACTATGCAGCCAACTTAATTGTGGAAATCTTAGAAAACTAATTACATAAATAGCTTTTGAGTTGAGCTGTAATGTTTTTGTGAACCTTCGTTTGTGCTCTTGATTTAATAGTTAATTTTACGCGAAGTTTCAAATTCAACTGCACTACTCTTAATTGGTACAGCGCACCTAAACCGATTAAAGGAATATTAAATCCAAGCTTAATCTGTTTAAGCTAATCTTCGACTAACCGGATTTGATGCAGTCCACCGTTTGTATCCAAAAATAGGACTAAGAATTCTAGTTGTCGTCTAATACTTCATGAAATTACACGCAATCTTTTGCGAAGTTTGAATGACATTTCATCTGAACACCACAAAAGTGTTGGAAGACTTCTGCATCATTGTCGTACATGTATGTCCGTTTAGCCACAAAATTACGAAATAATCACATCACAAGATTATTTTATCCAGTTTTAGTCGCTTGATAATTTCGCAATTTTGCCTTTACTATATATACTATCAAGAATACTATATACTATAATATATATTATACTACATATTATACTATATTTACTACAGCCAATTTTGAACGAACGTACGGCTGTTGTAAATAAATTATGAATCGACCCAAAGGAATATTATTTTGCTGCTTATGGGTCAAAAGATGGCTTCTGAACCAGTTCAAGCCACGTATATGACCAACTGCCAAATTTGAATGAGTTATGTCTGTGTTAATGATCAAAACGTGACTGATTGATTGACTGATTGATCCAGTCAGCTGAATGCAGAACTTCAAGTTCACCAATATCCTGCTGAGTTATTTGCCAGATCTATCTACTTTATTCCGATAAATCCACGTCTTAGTCTAATCCGCTAAATTCACTTAGTAATATAATCCTTTAAAACTGCTTAGTCCACTGATTAATCTATTCACTAAATCCATATGCTATTCTAATCCGCTAAATCCACTTGTTAATCTAATCAGCTTAATACACTTTTTAATCTAATCCGCTAAATCCAACTCTAAATAAAATCCGCTAAATCCACTACTTAACCTAATCCACCTAGTAAGCTAATCCGTTAAATCCACTTCTTAATCTAATCCGTCAAATCCTCGTCTTAGTCCATTAAATTCACTGTTTAACAAGTCACCGTCTTTGGCTTTGGCTGCTGAATTGTTAAGAAACTGATTAGTATGCGACACTAAAACTGACTTCTCGATCGATAATTGGACAATGAACCACTCACATTATTGAACCGTCCGCTGTAATTTCTTCCATTTTATAGTCCGCTCTAAATCTGTCTCTGTTTTACGATCTAGCCTTTTCACGAAAGTTTATAAAAAGTTTTAGAGTTCATAAAAACTTTTCTCTGAAGCTACTTAAAGCCAGAGACTTTATTGTTTGCTATCCCGCTGCCCAGACACCGTTTATAATTAATTATTTGGCCCAACAAAATAGAGATAGAGCCGGCTTTCCGGACCTATCTAAAAAAAACCTAGTTTTTTACGAGTTCAAAGTTGTCATACGAAATGTTCCTGTGTAATATCCTGCGCGGGTTCCAGCTGTTTTTGTCCAGTAACTTGGGGCCCATTTTTTCCGGGATAGTGCATCCTTTCTCACTCTGACTTAAGGATCGATTCATACTTACAGCCGTATGTCCATTCAGCCCGCAAAATTACAAAAAAAATCACGTCGCAAACTGATGTAATACACTATTGGTGGCAAGCACACATGCGAAATCAAGAAAGCATTAAATCCGATTCAGGGGGTGAAACTTGGAAGTCGATCTGGGGAGTTGAGCGGACCTTTTACCATACAAAAATACAAATAATTATTGGTTTGGAAAAACCATTATATAGGGGAGCACCTGGGTTTCAAGTAGATACCTGGAACCTACTATTGACTATAAACTGAAGCGAATTAGGTTTTGGTTATCGCGATAAAGTTTTTTATACTGTTTTTTTATTAATTGTTGATGTTGGGCATGTGTAGTGTTGTGAAATTTTTAAGCTTAAATTAGGACTATTTGCAGTGTATATTGGTATTAATAGTGAAGCAACAATATACGCAGGAAATTAGTTCTTTCATACGTCCTCATGTTTTATTCAACGCGTCACAATAGCAGCTCCTTATGGCTCCAAAAAAAGTCATTCACCATTTTTTCATTAGAGACTATTACGTATGTAATTACTTAGACACTTTCGTCTTTTTCTGTCCTGAAGACTGTCTTTTTTTGTGTCTTTTTTAGTTCGTTTCGAGCTACATGCATTACTAAGAATATATATATATATATATATATATATATATATATATTTATATATTAATATATATAAATATATGTATGTATATAAAAACTAAGACAGTTTTTGTGCACGAATGGTTTCTGTGAATGGTTATAGGACTTTTGTTTTGTATCTCAACGGTTTTAGAATGTGCGGTGTTATATATTCTTCAGAATATGGCAAGAATAATTTAAGGTGGCAGTTTCGAAACTAAGTTTTCTATGTTATGCTGCAAACCACGGGCTCTTGGAATTTAAGCCGTGAAGGCGAGGGCCAAAAGACAGAACTGACCGTGCGCCCGAGCCCGGATGGAATGCAGGATAACGGTTGCCGACCGGGGCAAATGAGTCTAAACCGCTCAAAATCTGGCCCTAGCTAGGTCCGGGACACTCAAAGAACCACACACAACAGCTGCAAGGGCCTCCAAGGGCGTCTACAGACAACAATCCCTAAGAAGCCCTAAAAAGGCCGAATTAGGATTCAGAATTTTATTGAGAATTTCAATGTTTTATTGAATATAAAATAACAACAATTTTATAACAGGAGAAAACACATAAAAACCTAGCTCAAAACATCCCTAGCTTAGGGGGACCTCACCTTAATCCTCAATGGCACACGGGGCCTAAATACTTAACCCCTGTTCATGCGCCGGTGCCAACCCCCCGTCTTCAGTAAAATCGGCGACTGTGGTAAGCCAGACCACACATAAGAGATATTCAACTTTTTTGGTTTGTGCCAAATCGGAATCAGGTTAGCTCCCCCATTCAAATTTAATGACGAATATATTAAAATAATTTAAATATTAAGTTTTTGGACGCTACAATTTAAATATGAAGAGATTTCGGAATGTTGAAATATTTTCCTATTCATGCGACACGTCATCATTTTCGACGCTCGCAAGCTAGCGCAGATAGGCAAAAAGTATCTGGCAGCCTTGTTATTGTCTCGAAAGTGCACAGACGTAGCGCGAGGCGCAGTTCTACTCACAAATACTGATATTTTGGAAACTGTTGAAAAGTGTGAATCTACGAGTTTTCAAATGTGAAGATACGAAACCAGCGCTATATTTTCGATATAATTCCGACAATTTAAAAGCGGGAAAACCCGCCTCAGATAGGGGGTAGCCCTAAATATATAACATCTACATGAGGATGAGGCTATTTTTACGCGGCCCCTAGATACTATAATATTTAGATTTTCATATTCTTACGTTATTCCGGGTAAGTCGAGATTCTAGCGTTAGTTAACGCTAAAAGGGCAGGTACCTCTTTGCTCCGTCACATAGCATATAACGTGGCGAAACTCTCATGCTCTGGAAATGCCGCAGAATGCAAAACATTCAGCTCCGGAGCGGATTCGAACCACCAACATTCTGATCATTAATGATTAATGAGAGGCTCTGTAGATGCACGCAGCACTACTATGTAATTGCGCCAACCGGGCTGATATGCAAACTTTAAAATTGCACATACTTAGATCGATCACACCAAATGGAACTAGTCGGGTGGCTACAATGGGTTGCCGACAATGGGTAAAGGACCCTCTATTCTAAGCAGAGGACCCTCTATTCTAGGTAGATGACCCTCTGTTTGTGTTCAAAAGCTCAAATTACTCCTAGAAACATCAAAATTTCAATTTCGAAAATTTGACCCCTTTGGCACCCTGGGGCATGGTACCCTAGAAAGGGGGGCTTGGCGGGATTCGGGTTCAGGGGGCCAAATTACCCCTAGAAACATCAAAATCTCATTTTCGAAAATTTGACCCCTGAGGACCCCCTCATTTTGAGGGTCACGTGACTCGGCCCCCCGAGGGGTCACGGGGTCACCAAGGTGGGGGGCACAATCACTGAAGGGGGACCGTTCCACCAAAGTTTGGTTCATATCCATAAAGTATTACACCAAAAAATGTTGTATCAAAACTCAGCATACCAAGCTTTTTTTATTACATATATACACTATCCTAATCATAATGATAATGGAAGTCTCCACAAACGATACCCAGAATTTGAAAGTACTATACTTGTTATCCAGACGTTTACCTCTGAATTCGCATCTACTTGTCTGGTTCCCAAGTTATACGCCACGTAAAGCAGAGTTATTTTTCCTGTTGTGCCACAGCACAACAGGTCTTTAAATTTGATTCTGGCGAGATAACACAAGACTGTGCAACAGTTTCGTCTGTGTGCGTGTTAAACATCAGCTCAGGTGTGTATGTGCGTGTGTCACCTAGATTTACAGTGTATTTGTCGTTAACAGTTTCACTGAAGTTACTACAGACCTACTTCATTCCCATTGACTGTATTCTGTTCAAGACCAAAATGTCGTCTCAAATTTTCAAAAATGAGCTCCGGAAGTAAATTCGAACTATCAACCTTCCGCTTGCGGATCGGACGCCCTAACAGTTGGTGATGCAAAGGGTATCAACTATGTAAAATGTAAAACGGATCTAATTAAGTGTCAGTCTGAGCACTTAAATTGAACTCAATTCAAATGAAAAAAATAAAATTGAATTCAAATCTAAAATCTCATACGTTTGATCTCGTACTGGATGCGTATTTGGATGCGTACTGTTTACCAATATATTTAACGTTGTATCTATTGAAACAGTTATGATGAATAGTCGCGTCACAAGTTATAACGGGTTCACCTCGGTATCGCTTATATGAAACTTTACTCAGCAGAAAAGTTCGTGCTTACGTAATTTGTTGTAAGATAAAAACAATTTTAAGTTTTTACATAAACAACTTTTTGCAAGACAAAAACGTGTTTAATCTTTTGCATACACATTTTGCTGAAAGAAAACTTTGTCAATGTTTTGCATACACATTTTGCAGTAAGATAATTAATTGCTGCACAACAGGTTTTAGCTGACCCACTGGTCAGCTTACTTAAAAGTAATTCTAAGTGCTTACTGAAGGTTTTGCCGCAGATTGGGCTTGTTTGTTGCATCCAGCAACGTCTAATACGATGCTACTGAAAACACAGTACTTATTATCGGGCACATCTAAAGATGTAAAAGAAACGCCAACGCTTCGTATTACTGCACTATGCTGTGCTTATCTCTTATCCGCGACAGACCACTCTTCGTAATTAGTTATTTTTTAGGTTAATCAGAAAAAGGGTCGTAACTTTCGCTATGAGTGTCGTAGGATCATAAAAATAGGGTCACGTGAAAGACAATTTCTGGCACTTACAAATGATATGTTACATGGAGGCGTAATACCCAAAAACACGTCAAATTTTGAATAATAATTTTTGACGCACGTTTAAGGTGGTAGTTGCGTTTTCGAGGTTTTTGTGATTTCTATGTAAACTTTGCGCCACCAGTACTCAAGTTATAAGTGACGCCTGAGCATAAATTTTTGGGACAGTATTGTAAAGGTCAAAATCCCCAAGCATGTCTCTCACTTTTTTGAAATTTCACCTGTGGACATTTTTAGAGGGTTTTAATTACAAGAAATAATCTTAAATTTTCGGTACGTTTGCTTTTCAGCTATTTTCTCAGTAAATTGACTAGTTATTAAAAAAGTGGGGGACATGCCTGGGGATTTTAAACATGTCAAAAACCTTACCAACTTTCAGCCCCAACAGGTAATCGTATGATTCAGAGCTGTGGCGCAAACTTTTTGTAAATAATTTTAATATTTTGGAAAGGACCTTTCTTTAGTCGCTTATACTGGCAAGAAAATCACAGGTTAAATTTCAAGGCATGGCATATAGGAAAGATATTGTTCTACCTAATGCAAAAGACCGCTTGTGATTTGAATTTGTAAACGCTGACCTATGGCTTTTTAAAAAAACACCTAAAAACGCAATTACCCCCTTAACGTTACGTCACGAGGTCATGTCACCCATCATTTTAAAGCTCAGACAATTTGCTAAAAAATGATGCTAATCGCCGTACCACTACGGTGTCAAGAGTTATGCCCCCTTAAACCCCTTGCTAAAAGGGACTGACTACATAGATCACACCATATGTGATCAAATCTCACCGTCGGTGCTCTAATGCTCAAAATTGAAAAAAAGTGAAATTTTCAAATGTTATCAAAATCATGATGGCATTTCCTGATTTTGTCTAACTAGTCTAAACTAGACCCACTAGACTTGTATTAATCATAATATTAATAAGAACAGACATTTCAGATACAAAACGGTTGCCTTTGCTTCGCAACTGGTCGCAACCCAACAAATTTACAGCTGATGATGATCAAAAATGTTATGACAATTTTACAGTTGATGATGATCAAAAATGTTATTTATGCAAGCGCGCAAGTAACATGGATCAAAATTCGACCATAACATAACACTGTTTGTGAACTTCATAATTTGTACCCCAACGTGAAAGTTCAGCTTAAGGAGTGGTAATGAAAGTCATACAATGTGGTCTCAGTGGTCCAGAAGTGGTAAGCGATCATGACTTTGAATCTAATGATCCGAGTTCGAATCTTGGCGAGATCACCTTTTTAAAATGCGAGTGTGATTTTTTATAAATTTTTTAAAATAAGCCTTCGACCTCGAAAATTTTTCAGTTTTTGTCTTAAGACAGGCTTTGAGCTACTCATCAGTAAATGGGAGCAGCACGATGGATGGAGTTTAAAAATCTTGTATCCGAAAATAATATTGACACTCAAACCTCACACTGTAACAACTGCTCACTCAGCAGAAGAGCTTGTCAAAGCCTTTTTTAGAACAATCAGTAAAAGCAGGAACATAATATGTAGCTACAATTTTTCGGAGCAAAATCCAAAACTGTCTTATCATTTGATCATTTATAAAATCCCATTTTTAAAACGAGCTACTCCATCGGCTTACAGTGGTAGCAAGCCCATGAGTGGTAGCTGTGTAGTAACATGAGAATTTTAAACCAAATAAAAAGTGCTTTGGGTGTTTTTTAGTGTAGTTTATGAAAACTCTATAGAACTTTTTTAATATTAACTGTATTAGATTTTACATTACCAAAATTAACTTAATAACTCAACATATGTAGGATTAACGTAAATTCATGAAATTTTAATGATACGGTTTTGTCTTTCTGCAGAAATTTATAAACTTTCGTCAATCTTATGTCGAGTTGCTACAGTTAATCTAGCTAATCTAATCCAGTTAATATAATTTATGAAAAAGGCCTTAGTTGTCTTATTGTGCATACATTGTCTGTAACGTTCAATTCATACTTGCAGCCGTATGTCCGTACAGCCGGCTAAATTACGAAATAGTCACGCCACTAATATATAGTGCATAAGATGAGATTGTGGCGTGATTTTTTCGTGCTTGCGTGAATTTTGCTTGCTGAGCAGACCTACGGGTGCAAGAACTATGAATCGACCCTAAAGCCCGGTTCATAGTTGTCCGTAAGGGCTGTCCGTGTCCGAGTCCGTGTACGTGTCCGTAAGAGTAGTTTGATTCACAGTTGTCCGGAACCGGATGTCCTAAGAATTCGTCCGTGAGTGTCCGTAAAGGCTGGGCGGATGTCTGGAAGTCAAGTTGGATACAGTTCGACTTTTGTCCGTGTCCGTAAGGATTTAGCCAATCAGAACATAGCCATTATAGTCACGTGTATGTACACGTGTGTGTAGGCAGGAAATTTCAACTTTAAACTAAATTTGCCTTGCGCTCAGCCTTGGCCGGAGAACTAGACTTAGAAACTTTTCTGTTAACAAGCGAAAAACCGGCTGTACTAAAACAACTCTAACTTCCTTAATAGTAAATTTTTTGCGAGATTTTGCTAATTTTAAAATCTACACACTTAGACAAAGCGTTTCCTGGTATCGCGAAATTTCTAGCACGTATGTGGGCTGAGAAATCGAAGGTTAAAGTTAAGGCAAAATTTCAATTTTGACTGTCAAATTTCTACAGTACTGTGCAAAAAAATTCCCTGTTCGTCGGCGTACGACGAGCTTCGTCTTTCGCGAAAAGTGACGAACGGTGGCTGGAAAGTGACGAACAAAAAATTTTTTCCAAAAATGCTCCAAAACACATTTTCAATGTAAAAAAGTGAAAATTTGAAAATTTTTTGTTCGTCACTTTTCGGCCACCGTTCGTCACTTTTCGCGAACGACGAAACTCGTACGCCGACGAACAGGGAACTTTTTTTGCACAGTACTGTATGTACGTGCGTGCCCATAAAATTTCGCCGCGATTGTAAAATGTTGTGGAATTTGTTGTAATTTCAGCTCAGTAGCTCGCTTTTAGTCTGCGTTTGAGCAGGACATGTTAGAGTTATTTTGTGTGCATTACGCATTGTTTGTAGTGTCCGTAGAAGTATGAATTAATTCTGCTTACTAACGCGGACACAGACAAATGTTATGGACAATCTTCTGACATGGACTCGGACACGGACGACTACGGACACTTCTGGACTAGTATGAACTAGGCTTAACAGTGTACGTACAACTTCTACAGCTGGTTGTACTGCCCACAGAAACCTGAGACAACTGAACACAGAACAGTTATGAATTGGGCAAAGTATTATCAAAGGTTGATTGATAATTTAACTGATTCAATTTTACAAAACTTAACTGATAACTTAACTGTTTTAACAGCCTGTAACTCAGACATGCTTACAACGAACACAGACGTGTCTAATCGCCCTCAATCCCAGATTCGCCATAATTTAAGGTTACAGCACATATGGGCATTAACAGCCTAATTGTGTGAGTTCGGGCCGTAACAGACCATTTTGCTCTGGGGGGTCGCAAGCTGAGCTTCACGAAAAAAGACCATGTCTGACTTTTGATGGTCGCCTAAATAAGCCTAAGAAATGGCTGAATTAACAAAATTTTCCGGCCCTCTTTAATCAGCAGCTATTATTTTGCGAGATTTTCTCTCTCTCTGGGAGCAGAAAGCTTAACTTTCGTTTAAAGTTAGACTTCTAGACTGCTAAAGTCTCCTATATAAACGCAGTGCTTTGATAGAACTTTTGCTATAAATCTATAATGGCAGGGGTATCAAATTGAATTATGTTATTAATTTGGCTGTTTTTCCAAGTTAATATATTAATAACATCGTTTAGCATCTGTGCCAAAAGTTTATTAACTGCATGTATACGGCAATTTTATCTTATGTTCTTTAAATACTTAATACTTAATTAATAAACTCTACTTGGAAACCTTAATCAACACGCAATATTATAATTATTAACCGTTTAGTTGGTTAGTCATTAGAATCTAAAAATAATTTTTGTGAGTTTACCCTTCTTAAAACTTGGCCAAGTAATACCCTGGGAGGAAGTTAAATGTCTTTCTTAAAGTACAAACACATTGAACATTTACATATAAAGCTTTATTCTAGCATTAAGCATTGGCAAATAGAAGAAGTTCTGTGAGAATTTTTCAAGTCAAAGCTTCCCTAAATTGGATGGTTACATCAAGAATTAGGCTGCAGTGCAACATTAAAGCTTTAATTTAGAGCAGTGTTTAAATTGGCATATTTGTCCTAAGCTTTGGCGTTTCAAACTCCAGTGACCTCAGATTCACAACTTGTTCTAGGTCAGTAACATTAATAGAATAAGCCAAATCTCTGCCCAAAATTAGTCTTAAAGCCGCAAAATGGGTTGGTGGTCTACTTGGTGTGTCAAAGACAAAACTGCTCTCCCCAAAACTTAATTTTGAATGAAGATCACTTACCGGATTAAACGAATAAATTGTAGTTTGACTAAACGGTTTACAAATCATGCTTAAAAACTTCATTGCTAAACCAACGGACTCAACGGGCTTAACTCCTGGCACGCTGTTTTCTCAGACTAAACGGACTTCATTAACTAAGCCCGCTAATGTTAAGCTTGCATGTTAAATCCGTTCAGTCCAGTATAAGTTTTGAAACTGTTTTTTGACAAAAATTAAGCCGTTGACTAATTTTAACTCGTTTAATCCGCTTAGTCCGAGATAGCATTTATAAACTCATACTAAAATACGTCCAGTCCGTTTAATCCGGTAAAGGAATTGGCCCTTAGATTTAGATATCTCTTCCACAGCTCTACATATTTAGTTTTTCTCTGACCTCAGACTTGAGTCACACTTTTCAAAACTAATTTTCCGGTTCCACTGAACTCTCTGATTTACGACTAGCACTTTGCAGCCCATTCGCGGCAGTCTTCCGGTGGCAGGAAACTCTCACCTGAGACTCAGACTTTTGGTCTTCACAACAGTTATTTCCGCACTTTTGAGCAGAAAGTTTTGTTAAAAACTTTTGAACTATGATAAAACTTTTTTGAACTTTTTGCGTCTACACAAATCTGTTCTGCTTTTTTGCACGTACATGTAATGTGTTCATTTAGAAGCCGAAGCTGAAATTAGCATGCCGTTATGCTGGATTAATGCCCGCTTCCCACTGCAGGTTTAAGATTTAAAGTTTAAGGTTTAAGGTTTAAGGTTTAACGTAGAACATGAGATAAGCATATTGCACATTCCCACTGCGTAGGTTTAAGGTTTAAGGTTTATGGTTTAAGGTTTAAGGTTTAAGGTTTAAGTTTTAAGGTTTATGGTTTAACACAATTTTAATAATTGAATATAGTTTCGTTCTTAACATTAATCTTTGTCTATTTGCAAATACATACTTATTACTTATATGTTTTCAATTTTTTTGCAAGTAAAAGTTACTTTTTCATGAAGTGATATCTTTGTTTGTATAAAGATTATAATTTTTAAAGTAAGGCTCCTTTGTATGACGACTGGTATTTTTTAATGTCAATTGGTTTACGTTTGTAGAAAAAGTTTTTTCTGTATTTCTCCTGTGAAATCAAAGGTTTAGACATTAGGCTGAAAAAATATATAAACACAGAATAGCTTAGTTTCATTTAAAATGTATGCAAATTGGCAGTTTGGCACGCAAATTTACGATCGCGAGAAGGAATTGGTTCTTTAATACTCCTAATGTATCCTCTAACCTTTTGGTGGAAATACTAATGTTTCTGTAGTAGCTCAGTTTTTGTATGATTTAAAAAAAGGATAAATACATAGGTACCTCAATTTTATGCTTTTTATACTTCACAGCTTTGCATACGTTTGTAAATGTGAAGAGTTTCGTTGTTGTTAAAAATAATTTGATTTCACACCAAAGTCGGACCAGAATTTGCTGAACCCTGAGACAAAACAGGTAGTGCGAGTTTTGTTATCACTCACTGTACTCTTGGCCTTAATTTTGCAGTTCATTTTTTGTAATGAAACCTCGTGTTTCTTTTTGTCTCAGGGTCCAGCATTTTTTTGGTCAGATTTTAGCACCTGTTGTATTTTTAACGGACGTGTCTGGTCCTATTTTTTCGTATTTGTGCCACAAAAATTATTTTTAGCCATTTTTGTCATAGAAATTTTCATACCACGCAGTGGTGGCTCACTTATAGCTTTTCGTTATTAATTCAGGTAGTTATGATTTTTATTTCATATTGCTTGTTTTTTATTTCTGTCTAGTTGAAACCGGCCTAACATAAAAAAAGAATAAAAAAAGGATTTAGCCAATCTGATTAGTCCAGAACCACACTTTTTTGGTTGTGAAAATTCCAGCCTTAAATTTGTCCGTCATATGAAACCTACAATATAAAAAAATTAATTTTGTAATCCTTGCAAAACCCAAAAGGATTAGTGACAAATGTCGCAGCCTTACTTTTGGAGTAAATTAGGCTAATTGGTCCAATAGGTTATAAACTTGCCATTTTTGATCATAGTCTAGGTAATTGTCAGACATGTTTTTTCTAGGTCGCGTTCTAGGTCTTAATGAGACGGTTCCCGTAGACTGTGTGTAAGTGATAATTATTTCTAAACTTTAATCATGGAAGATGTTTTCGTTCAATTCATAACATTTAGTTTTTTCACTAAAAAATTTAATGGCAAATTGTTTTATAAACCAATTCTGTGAACTTACCAGTAATTATATGACTTCGATTTCTAAAGTCTTACCAAGAAAGCTGCACCCAGATACAAAACACACGGCGTAATTTTTGTGACTACTCGCTGTACTCTTGATGCTTGCCATTTGTTCTTTTCGTATTAAACTTGCATGTTCCTTTTTGTGTCAGGGACCAGGATTATTATTATGTATTAATAATATAATTATACATAATCCTATTATGTACTCTTGGTGGCGTGAATATTTTGTATTTTTGCCGGTTGTACGGATATACAGCTGTAAGCATCAGTGGAGCCTGTTGAATGTGAGATTTCTAATACATTTAGGCAAATCAGCGAGAGATTGCGATTAGGCTAGGTCAGGTAAACGTGAAACAATACCTACAACAGAGCACAGCAAAATACCCTCCCCCCAGTTAACGGAAAATTTTATGAACAGGCTTGCACAAAAAACTCTGGTTTGCCGGGAAAACGGCCTGCACTACTGCACCCAATCAAAGAATTAGATTAATTAAATTAATCAATTAATTAATTAATTAACTTATTTAATCAATAACTTTGACATCTTCCATAAAACCGAACATAATTTGCCATATCAAACTTTTATATCACCGACCGCCCGCTAGTGTGAAAAATGTTTAACTACCCAACCTTTGAAATAACTAATTAACCACTAATTCGTTTAATCTAATTTAAGAATCGGCCCTTAGCTACTTTTTTTGCCCAGGTATATGTGAAACCAAAAGTATGACTCATATATTCGAGGATTTGTTTTTTTATTAGCAGTTTTTTATAACTACATACATATGTAAATATAGAACTTGAATTGCTAATTGTAGCTGCAGGCATCGAACTGTTCGGAAGTGGAAAGGAAGTTACTCATTTTAATTAATATTTATTTAGTAATTCGAAACTGACGATTATAGAAAAAGTTATTTGTTAATTATTTAACAAATTTTTACAGTTCGTCTTTGTCCTATCTATCTATCATTTTGTCCTTAAGCAATTCCAAGAAAACTGTCTAAACGACCCAATTTTTTACACGAAGAAAGTGTGCGTCTGTCGATGTTTCACAATATTGAACCAAAAAGCTTTGTCCCTGTCCCTATGTTCTTAAGGACAAGTATGAGGGCTTTAGAGGGGAGTGATTCATAAGCTCAATTTCAGTGATAGTAAACAAGCGATCGAGTAATTCATAAAAGAGGATATTTATCATAGATACAGTCAACGGCAATAAAATTTTGACGTTTCTTTTTTTAATGAATCATTTGTATCTTTTTTATTTTTTTGTAACTTAATACAGTTTATTTATCCGTAATTTGTCTTAAGGTACGTTTTGTAGAATTAAGTCGCCGTATAATTACAGTTGCGCAATTACAAAAAAACCATACTACAAAAATTCGCTTTATTTTCCATAACTAAGTTATCGATTTTTTATTTTTTAATAGTTTTGGTTGCATTTACACAGTCAGATTGCTTATTGCTAATGTTTTTAATACCCCCACGTGTTTTTTGGTAACTTGATTTACGATGTTCGAAACTATTGACTCATTTTTAAAAACGGTTAATGAAAATATAAATTTGTCTTAAAAAACCCCTGTTCACCTTAGAAAGCTTAATCACCAGATTATTCAAAGCCGACAAAAGTTAGTATCAATTTAGCAAGACATAAATTTCAGTGACATAGAGCTACTTCGTCAAGTTAAATTTCCTACTTCCCTATTAAGCAGCGTTTGCTTTTCGTTTTGCCTTGCTAGTAAACACGGCTGTCGTGTGTAAAGTTTTAGCATTTTTTGCAACCGTAAGTATCATTTTTGCTTACCAGTTGTGAAAAATTAATTGCCTGTTTAGCAGATATCGGCCCAAGTTGGTCTATTTAATACAGCAGTTACTCTATTTTGCGTTTTTTACTGCTTTTGTGTTCGTCGTTTCAAGTATTGTGAAAAGTTAGTAATTAAATTCGTTTACGTAACTTTTTATTGATTCTAGTTTTCAAGATTTCCTAATATATTTTTATATCTAGAATAAAACAATAAACGAAATATATTATATGTGTGGATCGCTTTGCACTATCATGATCTTTATTTCTGACTTTTTGGTGCGTAAAACGAAGCTATGAACGAATTTCACTAAAAGCGCTCCAATTGTAGAAGTCCACCCACCCGGGCAGAATACACAAATATTATGCGGTTGGTATTTTGACAAGCAACTGTCTAAAAGTTTCCTAAAAACCCTCTTTCTTTGTGAAAAGTCAACATAAAACTTTTTAACCCCACTTCTGACAACTATTTCACGTTAAATTTCCCAAAGGACACGTAGCTATGAAACTAGGTAGAACAGAACGACTATAATTGATCAAAACTGACACGTTTTTGCGCAAAATTTGAGCCGCTAATGTTCGTGGAGACATACTTTCTAGCGCTCATATTCACTTAACCGCTCCCACAACTTTATTCTAGCTAAGGTCATAACTGTTTTTTTGATGCCTCAATTTGTTTATTGATATATCTGTCCAGACTGCTAATAAGTCATGATAGCTTTTCGGAATTTTTTTGTCAGGACCGATCCTATAGCTGTAGTATAATGGCAGTTAAAAAACTTTATTTAAATTTTTCAACTTTTATACAAATTGATAATGCATGTTTTTGCATAAATACAGGTAAATGACGACCAATACCAATACATAGATAAGTACAATTTTATATGAATTTCAATATTATTTAGTCGTTATTCGTTTCGGTTTGTGAACACTTGCGTTTATATTCACAACACAACTGTTTTGTGACGATGTTCATCATAAAATCCGTGTTTTTTAACGTTTGTTGAATTTCACACGCTCATGCTATGGGTACTACCAAGAGTACGTAATCAGAAAGACTGTGACAATTTTATTGATTTTAGCTAATAAGCCGAATCGATACTCTTGCCGAAATAGCCCTGCTTGTGCTCGATTATGTACTCTTGCTGCTATTTACACATTTTAAGCGTTCTGCGTAAAATTTGAAAGTACCATTACCTACCGTTCGCAGTAACTTTTAAGTTGGATCAACCAAGAGTCCTTATTTGGTATTTCTTATTTCTGCCGAGTGAATTAAGCATAACTCATTACTAATGCTTCCTTACATTAGAGTTACATAGTTTACAAAATAATGCTGAATACATAATCGATGAAGAAGCAAAAACGCAAATATAATAATTACCTACTCTGTTTAACTGGAATGTCTAAAACTTCTGTTGCTTTTAATGTAGAAACTTTTGTTAGTAAACAACAAGCAATCAGGCTAAACTACGTAAATTTCTCATAATTGGCCATAATTCTACAGTTTAAGCTATAATCGAAGAAATTTTGTTCCATCTAACGCTTTTCGAATGTTTCGTTATATTAACCCATTATATATAATTATACAATTGTAATGGCTGTGAATTATTACAATGGCAATTATATATAATGGCTTGAAATTTATTAGGGTAATCTTTTAATTAATGATAAGGGGCTGCTATCGAAACTAAGCACAGTCGGCTTAAAAATCAGTAGTTTCAAAGGTTTAACTAATGCGTGACGGCTTTGCAGTTTTGTTGTAATCCCAAACGCGACAAAATAAGTGTTAAACAGTTTATCGTGTTATTATCTCGTGCGAATCTTAACGTCTTAGATGACGTATGTTTCGCGAACACTTTTTTGTGCACACTCAATTACGAGTTTACATTTGTCATCTTAGCTAGCTATAATCATGGAGGTTTAGTCATTTTATTTATTTCAGTCTACAGTGTTATAGAACGTGTAAATTTTTGAACTTCTGAAATTTGACCCTGACATAACGAATTTTGAAATTGCAGGTTTTATATTTTTTCAACGTTCCGATTTTTTTGTCTAAAAAACTAGTCAGAAATGACACCACGGATTCCATGGAAATATATCATAGCCGACTCGTTACTATGTAAAATCTGACCAAAAAATGCTGGACCCTGAAGGGGTAGTTTTATTTTGACTGAACCGTAACAGATAACCCCATGAACCCATATATAAATCTTTTAGTTAGTATTAGATTGTTTCTATATTTTTTTCAAAACGTTTGATCGGACCAATCTGCAAATCTAAATCTAAAAAATAAGATAATCAGTTTTAACGTGAAGAAGTCCACTTTTGGCACATTATATACATAGCAATCTCTGCTATCCTTAAAAGTGTGACAGATTGTCTCAAGTTTTCAACTATGATCTCCAATAAAAAAATTGGACAATTCCCCACGCCCCAAGCGCTACCATACGTGGTGTCACATCATGCCACATTATGCCATCTGGGCCCCGTTTCAATAAACTCACATGCCCACAACGGTCAGATTTGTTAGTGCGAAATCAGGTGATTTGTAATGAAATGACATATTTATGACATTAAAATGCCCCCTTTTTAACGCCAGTGAGGGGTTCAGATTTGGACCCCCTGCCCCTTTGCAGCCAAATTTGTCGCAATTGTGCGCTTGTAAATTTACTGAAACAAGCCCCTGGGGTCAGGTGCCCCAAGAAGCATCATGTGGCATCGTGTGACATTACACGCGTTTTCCCCATCGTGTGAAACAGGCTTTTAAAGAAACTAACTTGGTACAGTTTAAGCTGCTAAACACGTACGGTATATATATAATCCAAAAGTACAGCAAGAGCACAGTGGCAGTACAGTTGTTGTATTTTTTGAGTTTTCTCTGATCTTATTTCAGTTGATTTGGCTCAGAAAAGTTCTGAAGCATGCTTCTGCCAAAATTCAGCATTGTTGTTTGAAATAAAAATTTAATAATTCCATTTTCTACCAGTCAAAATTCAAATTGGTAGGTATTTTGAACTTTTTTTACCTATGTAATAACCGCCTAATACTACATTCATGTTCTATATTATCTATGTGTTCCATATTATCTATATATCACTATGTGTGATGTACGTACCAAATACATCCCTCTGTATGATTATATGTTTCAACCATATTCGCAGGTGTAACCTTGTTTTCCGTGTTCTAGATCACAATTTAAATGTCACTATCTCCAATTAATTCCACACGACCCCCCTAAAAATGAACGTTTCTACCCTGGCTCCCTTTTTTAACGCCAGTGAGGGGTTCAGATTCGGACCCCCTCCCCCTTTGTGGCGGCAGACCTTTTCGCTTACGGTTATATACTTCGTTGCTTACGGTATCGTGTTTCTAATTGGGGTGGTGGGAAATTCTTTTGTCCTTTTGGCCGTTCTTAGAGACTCTGCCATGCGCACGGTTACGAATTATTTCATTAGCAGTCTGGCAACGGCGGATTTACTCATTTGCGTGTTTTGTATTCCGTCCACGCTGATGAATAATGTACTCAATGGTACGTTTGCTTTGCGCTCGCAAAACCTTACGGCTCCTGAACTGGTTGTATTGTGTTCAGCTGTTTTGGATCAGATTTTTGGACTGTTATTAAGCCCGGTTCATACTTGTCCTTGAGGACACAGGGACGGGGACAAGGACACATTTTGCTGAGCTGTCAGCTGCTGTGAAAAAGTGACAAAGTCGTTTCGGCTAACTTTTATGTCTTGTAAAAATTTGGCAATTTTGGCTGAGTAGTTTTCTTGAAGTCGCTTGCGGACAAATCTACAGGGACAAGGACAATAACGAGTATGATCCGGCCTTTAAGGTTTATTTTTTGTAAAGAATCAAGTGCATATGCACTACACTCAAATGGGCCTAAAATTGGCTTGAAGCACAGGCGCTTTTAAATTTTACAAAACAGTGGCCGGTTAGCTCAGTTGGTTAGAGCGTCGTGCTAATAACGCGAATGTCGTGGGTTCGAGCCCCACACTGGCCATAAATTTTTATGTATTATTTTTTTGCAACACAAGCAGAACTACACTGCAACCTATAAATATTTTTTGTCAATTTTCGAATTTTCGTCAAAATTTTGTCGAATTTCGTAAATTTTTGTCAATTTTAGTCCACTTTTCACATCATTTGTCGGCGGAAAAGGCATGCAGCTTTCCGTAAATCAACCCTTGGCCAAGTTTTTTCACAGCACTGCAGAAAAAGTACTAAAATTTTGAAATTTTTTCACTCCATTTCCAAATCTGCTGAATTCTCATGACTATAATTGAACCCTTTTTGACCTAGACATTGGAACTTTGAGGTCCTGAGATAAAGGTAAAACAAGAAAAAAGGGCCTTTTCATAAATTATATTAACTGGATTGGATAAACTAGATTAACATAGATAACTCAAATCAAATCAAATTGTTTACTACAGAAAAAACTAAACACAGGATTACATTTGACATGGTAAAATAAGTTAGTATAAATGGATTATTACCTGCCATATTAAACACAACAGCAACAAGTTAGCAAATTAAATCTAACTAAAATTATATACTTGAAAATTAGACAACCTTTCAAATTTAGTTTAGATAAATATCACAATAACTAAGAATAAGCTCATAACACTGCTTTTTTAAACGTTCTTCGAAAACATTGGGTGCAGGTGCAGAGACTGTAGGTCTGGCGGGTTCAGTCCAGAGCTAAATATCAATTTTTCACAGCAGTCTGAATAAGCGTTTATTGGCAGAAAACAATTCGATAAGTATAGGCACAATAATTATCATAATCAGAGGTAACAGCAGGTGAACAGTAACACGATCCAGTCCAAACCCATCAGCGCGTCCCCAAATCTTGACCCTGAATCAAATGGGTTAAAACCCGTTAGTAAATACATACAACAAATGACGAAACGTTAATTATGAAAAGAAAAAGGATCGAAAATACTCAAATTTAGATATTTTACTGACGTTTTGCCCAAAAATTATCAAGTTTCAACTCAAAATGCTAATTATTAAGAATTGGTTTTTAAAGACTAATTTAATAACTTATGTCTGTAAATAGTCGACTATAAGTTACACTGAGCTGTATAGCAATTAATTACAATGGCTATGTCTTGACGAAAAATGTCCACTACCACCACCTAATAAGGCCGGTAATAATATCAAAACTAAGTATAGCAAGTAATGCAGAAACAAATTACTTTTAGCAATTCAATACTAGATTCGCGAAATATAAAGTGTTCTGACATCTGCCGAGGTGATTTGAGGATTACAGTTATAATTCTAATTATTAATTTTCATGTCAAAGGAATAGTGCGAAACGGCCAACAGGTTGAGTACAGATTAAGTTTTGGAAAGCAGATTTCGGCTTTAGTTCAATGTATCTTCATTTTGATCCTATTTATACAATTCATTACTTAAAATTCAGGGTTACTGTAATTCCTTTTACAGGTATCAGAAACAGAGAAGGGTTACAAACAGAAATAATAGGATTATCCCATACACCAGATGTTACAAACTCTGCCCCCGCTTTTATTTCGACGTCCCGGCGAATGGAAAACTATTTTTTTTTTACTGAAAGGCACCGAATGTTCAGTATTCAGTATTTTTTATTCGACAAACATTACTAATCGCTGGACCTATGTTTTCAAATAACTTGCATTACTAGTTAACCTGAGCACAGTATCATCCATATAATAAAACATCCGTAGTAATAGCGATGAACACATTATATTAGAATATTAAACAGTCAAATCATTTCATAAACGGATACAACATACCAATTATTACTAGAATTATAAATAACTGTCATTAAGCATTCTAGCTACTTAAAATCTGATTATTACAGACTATCAGAGCCGAATAAGGGCATGAAATTGGCGTAATGAGTCGCCGTAAATCATATAGCGCAACAAAAGGAAAATGGCTTTGTCGGTATACAAGGTAACAAATGGTGTAGCCAACGTAAACGCGGGAGCCAGGTTAGTGTAAGCAGTACTAAGAAGCAGAGCAGGCTTCGAGGATGTGAGACAGCATGCGTTCGCATCCGATTGAGTTTAAATGCAAATCTACGCCTGATCGGACGAGCGTATTTGTCTTAAAAAATGCTTTGTTATTGAAAGCTCGATACAGCGGTAGTAGTTTCACATTCGCTCCGTTGCTTTGCTCATACTCAATAACTGTTTTGAGTCGTGAATTAGTTTCACTTAGCACTCGTTGGATTCGCGTTAGTTTTTGCTTTTTATAGGCATGAGCATCGTTAAAACGTGGGAGTATCTCGCCAATCACTAATCTTGTTTCGGGGTTTTCCGTTATGAAACGCTTCAAACCGGTGACAAATTGTTTGACTACTGATTCAGTTTTTCGAGACACATGACCCCCGTCTTTATCTAGAATATCAGATCGATATTTGGGTAGATTGTTGGTTCCCCCAAGGACGCAACAAAATTTGAACCCGCGATGACCAGCTAAACGAGCGATTTTTAGCAGCATTTGGATCGTCGCTCCAGGTAAAACAACTTTGGTAACTGAAGCATGGTTCGGAAGGTGCCGACCCTGGGAGTCTATTAGGACCAGAATTTTTATGGGATTTTCATTCGCCGCAATTTGCTGTCGAATGTTTCCTAGCAGTTGTCCCAGCCAATTTTGCCCCGGAAAATTAGCAATCTGACTGTGTTGTATTTCATAGCGAGTCAAACCCGCGGCCCAAAACCGGTCTTGCGTTGCCTCAGCTAACAGTGCGGTTCCAGTATTCAGCAAGCGCATTTTCAATTGTTCATTATAACAAAATTTTCTGTAAACTATGGCTTCCATCACAAAAAGTTTGATAAGGTCCCATTTGTACTTTGATAATTTTATAAATTTGCCAAGTTGCTTGCACTTAAGCGGGTCATTTTCTGAGGCTATCTTATCGGCAAATTCGTCATCTTCGAATATGAATGCTTTTGCAAACTGGTAGAGTTGCTCGGATGACAAAAACTGTCTTCCAAAACAGAGGACTTCGGTTTGAAAAAAGTTCGATAAAAAATCCTGTTTCCCTTTAAACGCAATGACTGTCGACGCGCCTGGCTGTAGCTTCAGCTTTCGGCTCATGATTCTAAACAAAATGAATTAACTATTAACTAGGTTGGGGTACATTTTCGTTTTGCACGCCTACACTTTGCCTAATATTATATAGTCTAATAATAATGAGACAGGAAAGAGGTTCATTGCAAAAAGCTTAACTATACAAAAAAAAGCAAGCAGAACAATAAAGCGTTCGAAAACACTAGTAAAAAAATTGAATATATTTCTCATGTGTTTTCAGTTATTATAATAATAGTTGCATTATACCAGTGCTACCAATTTTCTCGTTGTGTCAAAGGAAACCAGGATGTTTCAAGTCACCGCAAGCAAACAAGTAGCTCTGAGGATGATTTTTTTTAAAAAAATAATAAGACGCAAGTTGAGAAATACATTAAAAATAATATAACTAAAATATATTTGTCCAAAAGAAGGCCTTCTAAAACTTCCAAAAGAGTTTAAAAATTGTATAATAAGATTACACAAAAACAACAACAAAAAAAAACAGAAGTAGTCGTGATCATGTGCCTTGCTTATCAAAACTCCACTGAAGCACTTTCGCTAGAGTCACTTTCGGGTTCACTAGCGTTACTAACACTTTCTCCGTTATTTTCCAACTCGGGAATTAAGGGAGCTAAATAGTTTTCACTGAATAAAACGACCTTATTTTTGTGAACTACCTCTGTTTTTGCGTTGGGATTGTTGAATGGCCTTAGTTCAACATCTGGCTCAGTGACACGGATAACACGATACGGATTGCTCCACTTACTGTGAAGTTTTCCACCTGGTTGCTTCCTAAGTCTTTTTAGAACTAAATCCCCTACAGCTATTTCTTGCGTGCGAGCTTTACTGTTATAATGCCTTGCATAACTGGTTTGCGCAGATTCTATGGAGTTTTTCGCATTTTGCCAAGCCGTATCCAGATTACTTATGGTTGTTATTATGTACGATTCGACATCTATGTTGCTTAAATTTCGATCATAGTTGCCCTGTGATGGTAGCCTTGGATCTCTACCATGCATTAGATAATATGGTGTGTTATTAGTGGAACTATGCACGGCCGTACGGTATGCAAAAAGGGTAGGTGCTAGATAATTTTCCCACTCGTTGTCGTGGTCTATCAGCTTAGCAATATTATCTATAAGGGTACGGTTATAGCGTTCTACCAACCCATTGCATTGCGGATGATATGGAGTGGTGTAGACTTTTCTAGTCCGCATAATTTTACACAATTCTGTCATAATTTCAGACAGAAAAGCTGCGCCTCTGTCAGACAGAAGGGTGCTAGGACACCCATGTCGACAGATTATATTTTCAAAGAAACATTAGCAAGTGTGATAGCCTGTGCATTTGGTATTGCGATCGCTTCTGGATATTTAGTCATATAATCCATAAAAACTACAACGTACAAATTATTTCTTTCGGATAAAGGTAACGGTCCAACTATGTCTACGCCTAGCATGTCGAATGGTCCAGATACAGGTATCGGCTGCAAGGGCTCTCGGAGTTGTGGATTTGGAATTCGACGACGACTACACGGAAGACACTCTAGACACCATAATTTTACGTCCTTATACATAGTGGGCCAGAAGTACGAATTTTGTAAACGCCATAGTGTTTTCTTATAGTTAAAGTGGCCTGCTAAAGAGCTACTGTGACATTCCAAGAAAGCATTCTTACGATAAATAGGTGGTACGGCTAATTGTTTACCGACTTCAAGTAATCGTTTATTTCGAAATAATCGGTATAATGTATTGTCTTCTATCGTGTATTGAGTGGCCTCAATAATAACTTGTCGTGCTAATTTGTCATTATCTGGCAGCTCGCCGCTAAGATGATACTTAATTATAGGACCAAAGTGCGGATCATTCTGTTGTTCTTGTCGAAGACGATTTTCTACTAACAAATTGACGCCGCCGTTACGAATGGGGTTTCTCGATAAAGCGTCAGCGTTTGCGTGTTTTTTACCGGGTCTGTGAACTATTTTCAAGTTGTAAACAGATAATTTCAATGCCCAGCGACGTAATCGTTCAGACTGATGCTCGGTTTCTAATAACCATTTTAGCGCTGCGTGGTCAGTACATATAGTCACTTCATAACCGTATACATAATGGTGAAAAGATTTCAACGACCAAACTACTGCCAGAGCTTCCAGTTCCGTTATAGTATAATTTTTCTCGCTCTTTTGTAACAATCTGCTCATGTACGAGATAGCTCTTTCTGTTTCATCTTCTTTTTGAGACAGTACTCCACCCAAACCTATCTTAGATGCGTCAGTGTGTATAATAAACGGTAGGCTAGTATCTGGATAGCGCAAAATAGGTGAATTGCACAGCTTATTTTTCAATGTATTGAAGGCTTTTTCACAACTTTCAGTCCACAAAAACTTAGCATGCTTACTGGTTAGTGCGTGTAGCGGAGCGGCAATACTAGCAAAGTCAAGTATAAATCTTCGATAGTACCCTGCTAAACCTAAGAACTCCCTAACATTTGTCTGAGTTTGAGGAACAGGAAAGTTTTTGACTGCGTGGACTTTATCTGGATCTGGTTCTATCCCTTGCGCAGAAACGACAT
>JASANF010019687.1:0-18696 GCA_030248245.1 Trissonchulus sp. WLG1_4
TTGTTTTGCTGATACAGTTGCTCTGCTGATTAGCTCCATGACAAATTTTTGTTGTATTGTAGATGCATTGTTCGCAGCGACCGGTTAGCTCAGTTTGTTGAGCCATGGATTTAGAATCCGAATGTTAGTGGTTCGATCCCACTCCGGCGCTTTCAGTTTTGCAGTTCGATGCGAAAATTGTGTCATGGCTGAAAAGCTCTCAAGTTAGATAGATGCATAGGTAGAGAGAAGACGGGAGGTACCTGCCTTTCTAGTGTTAATTAACACTAGAAAATTGACCTACCCGAAATAACATAGGAGAAGGAGAATCTGAATATAGTATATACGCGGCTCCTGAGGGGGCCGCGTAAAAAAAGATATCAAACATCTGTAGAATTTAAGGAGTTAGATATTAGCTATGCAGTTCGAAAGTTAATACAAAACAGTTACTAGAATAGCCAATGAAATTAGGTATGTAGTTTCCTATGCCAGTAAGTGCCAAGTTTTAGTTAATTAATTAATTAGTTAGTTAATTATTTTTTTCTCAATTTCAGGCATGAAATGGCCCAACGGTGTTATTCCCTACATGATCTCAAGTCGATTCTCGTCCTACTCGCGAGCCCGCATAGCTGCTGCCATGGACGAATTTTCCAAATCGACTTGTGTCAAATTTGTCCCGCGGACAAACCAAGTCGACTACGTATATTTGCTCCCGGACCAGGGATGTTATTCGATGGTGGGACGCTTGGGAGGTCGCCAAACGGTGTCCCTGGGATATGGATGTATTCATAAAGGAATAATCATGCACGAACTAATGCATGTGGCTGGATTTTTTCATGAACAAAGTCGAACTGATCGAGACAATTTCGTTGAGGTTTTGTGGCAAAACGTGGTTCCGACCATGCACGGGCAGTTCCGGAAATATCTGCTGAGCGAAATACAATATCTGGACACCAATTATGACTATGCGAGTATAATGCACTACGGACCAACTGATTTTTCAAGGTGGTTGCAACAATGGTTTGTAGTTTAAAATTATGTTTAAAATTATTAAAATTAAGTTTTCTGATAAACTTACTGTGTCGAACTCAAACTCTCTAGACTACAAGAGATTAGGGTTTTGGTAATAGCAGCACCGCCAGTTTTTTGAATTCCTGTTTTTTCAACAAACTTGTAACATTTGTTATGAATGAGAATTAGGGCCTACAAAACTTGGGACTGCGATATCAGTCATGTCACTTTCCCGGCACCTCCATTTCTTTCTCATACAATTAAGAAACCCTTTCCTTCAAATCATCAAAACATTACATATTACTTTTTGTTTCAGGAACGGTCGACCGACCCTACGCCCCCTCCATCCAAGCATTCAAATTGGCCAACGCCAAGGATTCAGCGAAACGGATCGATTGAAAATAAATCGACTGTACCAATGCCAAAACTATCTAACCAGCACCCGAAGCCCCACCCTGCCCCCCGCCCCACCCCCGCCACCTAAAATCCTGCAAACCTTCCCCACAACCCGACCTGGTACCCGGGCCCCCCCTCAGGATATCAATCCCCCAGACCCCGTTCCCCCCGCTCCCTTAACCCCCCTATGCCACGACCAACTTAAAATTTGCCCCCAACTTTCGGCGGAGGGGCACTGTACGTTAGCTCGCGAGTGGATGACCGTTTGGTGCCCCCTCTCCTGTTCGCGATGCGAATCAGAGCTCGAAAAGACCCCCTCAAATCGTGGGGGGCGTCCAAAAACCCTCTGTTTGGATCAAAATTATTTCTGCTACAAGTGGGCCGCCAAAGGATTTTGTCACAATGCACCGTTCAGTCGTTTTATGATGACTGAATGCGCAAAATCCTGCGGACAGTGTTGACTGTTGCTGAGAAACTTTCAATTTTTACTGTCATAAAAAAATAAAATAAACTGTTTTAAGGGTCTAATATTAATTTACTGTATTATGTACGTAATCTCAATAAAATTGTTTTTTGGACCATTTATTGTCATTATTTTGGATTTTTTACATTAAGTAGGATAACAATTTTAATGTAATCCGCTTTATCCATGCTTATTGCCTCTTGTTGGCACTTCGGCGTTAACTATTGATTGTTGAGTCATTATTGTAAACATTTACATTTGACGATAGATTTAATTCACTCTAAAGACGGTTCGGGGATAAGGCTGTCCTGAGGACCCGGCGCTATCCTATCTGTCCTGCCATGGTCGCCAGAGTGCCAAAAAACGCCCCAATTGCGAATCCCCCAAGTTTGAAAGAATGAATTAAATGCAGGCGCCGAGAATCGAACCTTGGCCGCTCGCGCTGTCGTAGAGAATGCTAACCACTACACCACAGCACTTTACATCTCGTAGGTCCTATTTTTTATTTACAACGTTGCAGCTTTTTTTGTTAGAAATCAGCCGTAGATTTGCAAACGGCAAGCAAAATCTCAACCGGACAAAGTTAAACGGGCAAATGTATTGCCGTTGCAAACTCCTCTGTAAGATTGTGACGCATTCTTCAGAAAACTTATTGAGGCAAATTCGCCAAACGAATGGGCTTTCAAACCAGCTGCTAAGGTGGCAAAACTTCTGGAGGCTATAAAAGTTATCGCTCAATACTGTTGGCAAAAAATTTTTGCTAAGCCAAAGTTTTAGCAATAAGCTATAAACTTTGCTGTCTATCTTCAAGTCGACTTAGGCACATTATATGTTTTAACCATATTTGTAAAGGTTTCTAAATTCTAGAGCTTTTTAGTTTATGCAGTTCATTCTTTATTCAGTAAAAACTTTAAGTTTCCCCAAAAAATCTCTTAACTTGGGTTATTTTAACCTTAGATTTTTCAAAACGTGCCCCCACCTTTGCGTAAATGGTTAAAGCATTATTTAAGTAGCTTAATAGTTGCCAATTTTTAGGTTCTGTTTTTTCGGGTTTCTTACACACCGAGTTTTCCGTATTTGTCGAACAAGTAATTAATGTTGGCGGCTTAAACGAAGACTTCAAGAATGACGACGTAAGTTGAAAATAATTATGTTTGGTGGAAAATTTGGAGAGGATCTGGTAATATAAATTAAGATTTAAAAGTAAAATTAGAAATACAAAATGTTTAAAAATCTTTACAATAATACCATAATACCATACCACATTTCCATTCCAGATGACAAAAATTCTATTATAGAATATAATATTGTCATAAAAGTCATAATTGTCTAAAAAGAGATTCCTAAATGTTATTTCATTAAATTAAACTGATTTTCAGTGGGGCACCTCAAAAACGTCTGCTTCAACTCAAAAAATGACATTTAAAAAATAAAAAATCTGGTGTAAAAGTTAGCTTTAAAATTTTAAAAATCATATCCCCCTTGTTAAGACGTTTGTTTGGGTTTAAAAAACACCTGTAAAATGTAAAAACCACTTCAGTAATCCCTAAAATGAATGACAGCATTTGTCGAACCAACGCAAAGTTGTAAAATTTGAATATTTGGTTTCCTGCTTCAAATGGTAAAGTCTTGTTTGCAGTTCCGCTTAAGTTTTGCCACGAGTTTTAAGCCCGGTTCATACTTGTCCGTATCCGTAAGCCAGTGCACAAAAACAGTTGCGAACACAGTGACAAAGCATTTTAATACTTTGGTTGTCATTATTGTTCATTGATTTTTGTTGTCCACACGAAAACTTCACAATAGGTTCGGTAACTTTGGTTACCTACTGACGAACAGACAGTTGTTTTTTTGAAATTATGAATCTTTGTACCTATTCAGCGGCCAAATTTTCGTTCTGTCAAACCATGCTTCATTAAGAAATTAGTAAATTTGACTTTTTCATCGCAAAAGCACTCCTTTCTTTACGGCTGACTGCATTACGACTTTTGATTACGACAGTAGGAATCAGCTTTGCGTGCAGCAGATACATAAAATTTGGTAGTCTAGTGGTCTAACGGCCTTAAACTATTGCAAGCGCAGTCACTGTGTAGTGTGTTATTATTACCCAAAATTGAGGTACACATACTAATATTATGCTTGAGCGATAGAAAATAATTTAGACGATTTCTTAATTTAAATTAGTTTAACAGTTTTTAGAAACTAATCTTATCTTTGCACATCAGCTAAGTTAAGCACGTCATCTGTACTTTATATCATGTTTTAGCAAACCGATGGGGAAAGTTGATTTTGGCGTTTCTTTGGCCAAGAAGAAACCACCAGAGAAAAAACCGCCAAAGAAACAAAAAATTCAGGTCGACTTAAAAGAAACTCCAGAGCAAGAAAAACCTCCAGGGGAAAAACTCGCGCCTCCTGAAGCAAAATTGAAGCACATCGAAACAGAGGAAGGAAAACCAGAAGAGCCTAAACCTGAAACGAAAGAACCTAAAAAAGATGAAAAACCAGCAGAACCTAAACCTAAAACCAAAAAACCGGCCGAAGAAAAGACAAAACCTAAAGCAAAAAAAGCTGAGAACAGTCCGAAAGAAGGACCCAAAGCTGAACCAGAACCAGCTAAGGCTGAACCTGAGCCAGCCAAAGAAGAGCCTAAGGCAGAACCGGAACCTAAGCCAGAGGAGCCTGAACCTAAACCGGAAGAACCTGAACCTAAACCTGAAAAAGCTGAATCTAAGCCTGAAGAACCAAAATCAGAACCAGCAAGCAGTGAGCCTCCTGCAGACGAAGTTCCTCTTGAACCTATAGCAGAAAAACCTGAAGAAGAACCTAAACCTGAACCCGAACCTAAACCTGAATCCGAATCCCAGCCAGCCCCACCTGAGCCTAAAAAAGCAGAATCGCCAAAAGAAGAGCCAAGACGACTGTATTCTCCTCGACCAGAAGAATCTAAACCTAAACCTAAACCAATCGAACCATATTCTACCCCTGTCAGCCGACCTAAAACCATCTCAGTCCCGTTTATATCAACGCGGCCAAAAGATGATCATACGACAAAAGCGAAATCGCCATTGCCGCAGTATTTATTGCGAAACAACGATGTTTTGCGCGATTTTGACGATATAGTCGAGAATTCCAGTTTTTCGAATGCGCACGTACAAATGGACAAGCTAAGGGTCAGCCAGTGGGAGCGAAGACGACAGAAGCAAGAGAAGAGAGCCAAAACGCAAAATCATGTGAAACCGCGATCTAGAAGCGCCATGCCAACGTTTCGATAGATCGACAACAGATGTTCGATCAAAACTACGAGACTTGGTTGCTCAGAATTAATTTTGCCCTAATTCAGCCTCAGCGATTACTAGATAATCGATTATATATTGTATGTATTTTTGGTATATTATTACGGTTAATTAATTTGCTAGTGTATAATTCGTTTGTCTAGTTGCGAGATATTAGAAACACGTACTAGGTATATTCTAGAAATCGTTTATGTCCAGGACGAGCGTTTGTATAAGCGCGTAAAACGATGTTAAACTTTTGGTTACAACTGTTAAATCTACAAAAGTGGGCTATTTGGGCTTTTGAGTATAAAACATTGTCTTTCGAACGTTTTCTTATTAAACGCTGTATGCTATATTTTTCGTCTAAACCTGCCCCTAAGCCTCAGTCTAAGCCCAAGTATCAAAAATAAAATCGCAACCCAAAATAGGTAGCCAAAACTGTTTCTTAAAATTTAGAGCAGGTAGACACTAGACACTTGAACTGTTGTTACGTATTGCTTAATATTAACTTATTATTATCGCTATATATAGTGCAGACAGTATGTAAAACGTGTATATTGTTAACATAAATTAAACTGCCAAGGTTACCAACTAATTTGTATGAATCAATAATAATAGTCAGATACCGTCAAATCGTGTGCCAATAGAAATCGTGCCTGGGCACGGTTACACGGTATCAACGGTGTACACGCATAATGTACACGCTAAGCTTAGTATTTACAGGGCCAGCATCCGCGGTTCCTTAGCGGTTACAGCATGTACACGTTAAGCAACAGTAACTGCCGATAATACCGTTTACACAGGTTAACCGATTTACACGGTTAGTTATCTGTGCAAACGATTACACGGATAATCAGCGTATACACGCGAATAGCAGTAACAGTTTTTAGCGTGTACATGCGGTTTGTAGCCTTCTAAAATAACCGTGTACACGGAGTGATTTTGTAACGGTGCGCAGTCATGCTAGGAAAACGCGTGCATAGACGTGCCGCAAATCAATAGTTTACAGGCTTTTCCAATTTATGAAACCTGCGCCTAGCCTACGCTTTTATGTAAACAAAACCAAGTCTGTCTTGGTGCCAATTCCTACAGTAGGTTGTACGCATGACGTTTTAAACGATTGTGAGAAAATGCCTAGTCGTCGGTTGCAAATCGCCGAAACGACTGTTTCATCCGTACAGCAGCTGAATTTAACTATATATCCCCGTACTTAAATAAACCAACAAAGCAAGTACTACTACAGTACACACAAACTAAAAAACAGTTTTAGCTAAGTTTTACTGGTTAATATTGTTACATTATAATACAAGCACAGTACAGATCAAGCCAACACGCAAAGAAACTAGGTACGTCGGCAACAAAAACATTTTTAATTTCGGTAGTCTGAAGTCAAGTCTCATTCAAGATCCTAGTGGTCAAATCAAGAGCCTGGTGACAATTTTGGCGAAACTAATTTTCTTAATTTTTACTCAAATATTCAGATTATACAGAACAGACCATACATGGGAGCGGCGGGGGATTAAAGAGGATTTTCACGCCCCCCCCCCCCCCCAGAGGGCAACTTCAACCCCCCAGAATGTTTTGAAGGTGCTCACGATGGCAAAATCGGTGGCTTAAAAAGGGAATATGGTGGCTCACGAAGCAAAAATCTAAAATCGGCGGAAAAGCCCCCCCCCCCCCCCCCCCCGTTACTCACCCCCCTCCCAGAACTCGCTAGCTGCCCACGTATGGAACAGACCAATTATAAAATAGTGAGTATATATGTAGTGATATAATTATAAATAATAAAGCCCAAAATACAAAGCAGTTTATAAGTGAATCAGGTATAATTTATATTTATCCACTATATTATTATAATATGAAATCCATTACATGTAACGGGATCAAATTTTTGGGGACCCTCGCCCCCTGACCGACAAAAAAATCACCCAAATCTTTCCAAAAACTGTCCTATTGACTTACGGCTGCCTACATTTTCGAGACTTCACTTCTTTTCGAGACTTTTTCACCCCAGGACTTTCACTTTGAAGGGTCCTCCATCCCAATTACATAAATGCTAACTATCTATAAATGTATATGACGCTATTTTTGCCACGTGTATATAAGCGTGTACAATTTGACACACCCCCACATCCAATGCTTAGGCTATTATTGATAATTCCCCTCTTTTAGTCCTCTTGTTCCAAACCAAAAAATTCAAACATATAAGACTCCCTGCAGCTAAAAGGATCAGAAAATACGCATTTAAAAAATAAATTTTCTTGATCAAAATAAAATGTACACACGGATAAAGTACATGAATAATTTATATATAAATATAAGCTAAAATAATTGAGACTCCTATTTTTTATTAACACCCAATAAATAGTGAAAATTTGGCAGGATTTTTCGCAAATAGTCTAGCTGAGAAATTTGCGGCGCCGGTCGCTCACTGTTCAGCTTTCGGTGACAATTTCGGCCAAAAATCACCGTATTTTCGGGCAAAATTTCGCGAGTCGCCGACTCACACATGGCTCCCACAATACAGCCATGGGTCAGTTCCACGTTGGGTCCCACAATGGCCTTGGCCTCCACAATATTGTTGTCCCCAATCCGAACGGCCTCTACCTTACAGCCCACTTCGAACACGTTGAAACTGCCCACAGTCATTGGCAAGCCTTCTGGGTTACGATTAATAAGCTGGCTGTTTTCCTGAAAAAAAATCCAGATGTATATAGTTTGGGGGGAATCGCGGGGGGAAGACCCTCGAAAATTTTCATCGGGGGGAGGGAGGGTCCCGCCTGAATAAGGGGGAGTGATCCCGGCGTACCGTTATTTTAATAATTAATATTAATATTAAAAGTCGCTATTTAAAATACTTTTAATATTAATTATTTTATTAATATTAATATTAAAAATAATCGAGCAACGCTATTTATATTAATATTCAATTAAAAATAAATTAGGGCGGTTATTTATATTAATATTAAAATTAAAAATAAATAGGGTACTCTATTTATATTAATATTACTATTAAAATTTTTGGACACTATTAATATTAAAAATGGCGTTGATTTTTAATAGTATTTTTAATAGTTCTTTAAAAGTCAGTCAGTAGGCTGTCGTCTTGTCAGTGACAGGCAATGTTATTTATAAGAACCACTGGAAATTGTGAGTTTGCTATGTTTTACTGAACTCTAGCTTGAAAACTGCATTCGTATTTATATTAAAATTAATATTAATATTAAAAATATTTAAAGCTTCTATTTATATTAATATTAAAAATAAAATTAGCAACACTATTTATATTAATATTAATATTAAAAAAAATTGGACTGGCTATTTATATTAATATTAAAATTAAAATAAAATCGCGCTTCTATTAATATTAATATTTATATTAAAAGTTTTTGGGGGCTCCTATTTATATTAATATTAATATTAAAATTCCAGAGCACTATTAAAATAACGGTATCCCGGCGTCAGCAAAATTTTCCTAACCTTCCCCCCGTCCCTGCAACCGAAGTTTTATTGTTCGGTCTCCCTCCAACTAAATGCATAATATGATGATACTCAGTGATGCCATAAGCTGGTCTTAACATTGGCCAGGATTTTTTACATTTGCTTTATTACTTTTGCGGCTGCGGATAAACGGCTGTAAGTATGAATCAACCGGAACTAATACAGTCGGACTAAAATAAACTCGCTCAGTCTTATATAGAAATGGCACGAGCCACACATGTATGAGGGGCAGATGGGGAGGACCCCCCCCCACCCCAAAAAAAATCAAGAGGCCGGGGCGAGGGTCCCGAAACTTTGGGAAATTCTGTAAAAATGCACTTTTTTGGGAAAATTTTACAAAATTTTGCAAATTTAGGGTATATTTGGTCAATCAAGGGGACAGGGTCCCCCAAATTTGGCCGGAGAGCACCCCCCCCCACAAAGTTTGACCCCTACATATCAGGGTTTATTTTTTCATTTTTTTCTTGGTGGCCAGCTGGCCACTAGACCCAAAATTTTAGTGGCCAATGCAAAAATTTAGTGGCCAGTTTGAAAGATGCGTTAAAAATTTACTGAGTTAAAATCACTGAAAATTAACTCAGAGGCCGTCCAACTTCCAGAAGCTAGGAAATTTGGAAAATTTACGAAGTTTTTTGATATTACAAACCACGAATTCACTAAAATGTCGGTTTTGCAATGGCAAAACAGCTAAAACGATACATAATAGTGTGTATTATATTAAGTAAGTAAACTGTGTATGTACTCAAGTACACATTATATACCAGTGGCGTACCTAGAAAAAAATTTCTAGGGTGAATGACTTTTCGATTTTTTGTAATGATTTAAAATGCGCTTTTTAGCAATTTTCACACTTAAATTCGCATGACAAACGCAGGATCACTCAGCCGCATGGGCATGGGTTGCATGGGTCTGTGCGTCAGCCGCCAGAAAAAACATTGGCGATTTTTCAAATTTTTAAACCGAATTTGGTCAACTGGAGACGTATCAGAAATTTTTACCGACAGAATTTAAAACAAAAGATAGGAGCGTCACATCAGACAGTGTATATATTACACAAGTAAATGCAGCATAATGTACACTCGTGTATATACATACATATGCATCGGCTTTGATGAAGGACAATAATAAGAAATGGCAAACCACAACGTTGCAAAGTTATGGGGGCGGCAGCCCCCGGGAAATAATTTGAAGAATTTTTCCTTTTTAGGACAATTTTGGTCGACTAAAGACGTACAGTATCGGAAATTTTTTCGGCCGGGCAATAAAAACCAAAGGGGCGACCCTTGTGTACAATTTCACTTGAGGAAAAATTCAGGGAGTGGGGAGGCCCACCTCTAGATCCGCCCCTGATATAGAGTTTATAGTATATAAAAGTCCCCTTTCTCGCCACAAAACAGATGTTGTGTTGCTCTATGATTTACCCGTACAATTTAATTTTTAATAGAACCTTTGGCTTCCATTTTTTACATGTGCGATGCGCCCTTGCGCGTGCTCATTGCGTGTGAATTTGAGAAAATGGCAGAACCCGAAATTCTCTTATTCAGGTACCCCCCCCCCCCCACAAGTCAATGACAAAAATCAACAAATATTTACAACAAAACATTGCTATTGCTGTCTGTCAACGAAACTGAAATAACTAGCGTGGTACAATGGACCACACTCAGAGGACAGTGCGTATAAGCATTAAACCTCAAGAGTCAAGATTGTGCAGCATACATTGCATGTATTGATAACATGCATGGGGGTCTCGCCCCCAGAAGCCGGGCGATTTTTCTGATTTTGAAACACATTCTTCATTTTAAACTTCACTTTTTGGTGGCCAGATTGGCCACCAGCCCAAAATTTTTAGTGGCCAATCCATAATTTTAGTGGCCATGGCCACCACTTTGGCCCAAAAAAAAAACGCTGCTACATATACATGTATGGCACGAGCTGCATCTATCCTGCGTCACGCACTTCAATGAGATTATTCTCCCCAATGACGATGGGCCCCGACTCGGCCAGGATCTGTGCCCGGGGGTGGATGATGGTCCCGGCGCCGATGGTCACATCGCCCTGCAGAATGGCCTCCTGACAGATCGTGCAGCCCGAGCCAAACTTCACCTTGCCCGTGTCCGACATCACGCTCTGAAATATGAAAAATTTATGAAAATCTATACAATGGTGTGGAGGGGACCATACATGTTCTGAATGTAACAGAATGTTCTGAAGGTAGCTCACGAAGCAAAAATCCGTGCTCACGAAGCTAAATTGGTGGCTCACGAAGCAAAAACGGCCGGAAAGTTGCTCCGCAAGCCCCCCAGAATTAGTTAGCTGCCCAAGTATGAGGGGGACTATTTAGGGGATGGGATCGCTTGCCCCCCCCCCCCCCCCCGATCAAACCATCGATCTTAGAACAGAGGACCTTGGCACAATCTTGGACAATTCTCGTACCGCAAAAAAATGGATTGCTAACAAAAGACTTGCTCGCCGGGACAAAAATGTTGCCTCCCGTTGGGGCGGATCCAACGATCTCGCGAATGTGGCAGTTTGTAGAAGTGTTTTTGCAGGCCTTTTTTGGTCGATCATAAAGACGCCATAAAAAACGAGAGGCCACCCACTATTACCTAAAACCTTGTACTGAAAACCTGTCGTAAAACAAGTTTTTATTAGCAGATTCTTCTTACCAGCGGCAAATGCCAAAATGTCTATCCTAACTTTGCCATCGAAATCAGGGCCAAACCTCAGAAATACCTAAACTTTGGCAACAGCGCATAATTTTTCTGCTAACTTTTATCCGCAATTTAAACACACTACACACCTTTACCCAGACAAAGCGGCTTCATTTGAGTATAAATCTGAGACTACGGTCTTAGAGAATCAAAGTTATCCAAAACGTCAAATTATCACCAAAGTTCAATAGAGTAGCCAAGCCGGTACAAAAAGTGCAAGGCCTCACACAATCGACGTATCAAACGATTTATTTCAGCACGTACAAAGTACTTACAGAAGGCAATTTTTCGATAATAAATAAATAATAGCATAACAAACGAAGCAATATAGCCATATTATACAATCCTCTGTTGTAAGCGCATCAAAACAAATTGCAATTGCATATTTACAACCGTATATATCGCACAATTTAGCGTCGCTTACTGTATTTTTGCGTGCAAAAGAACATACGGCTGTAAGTATGAATCAACTATCAAAGGAACAATCAGCCACCATGAACTGAAGCTTTTTAATCACACACAGACCACCCAAACTCTGTCTAAATTTTAAGAACGAACAACTTTGCCGGCACGGTTACTAAAATTTTGAGTACCGGACTGAAAAAATGTAAAGAAGTCAAAACAAATTCAAACTGCAGCTTTAGGTAATCAAACCAACAAATGCTTATTGCTTATTTTTCTTATGGGTCTCTAGCCATTACTACTTCACAAAAGGCAACACAATAGCAGTGGACATTAACAGAACGAACACGAGGCTAAATTCAAAGCCGTTAAATTGATCAAAGAACTAGCTCTTGAATTCAACTGTTGGCTGAAATTAAATAGCAATTTAATTCTAAGTTGTTAATTTGAATAAAATATCTGTTAAACCACACAGCGCATGATTGAATCAAACTGTTGAAAACGGGCACCGTGTAATTAGATTAAAAATAAATATATTTAAATGTCTTAAATTTAATAAATAAATTCATATCTAATCCAATACTTAAGTCACTTAAGGTGGTAGTAACTGTGAAAATACATCAAAATGTACACAAATAGTTTTGTATTAGTGTTTTGTAATCCAACGTAGTAGCTAGCCTTAAACTAAAAATTTTAAAAAAATTGAAAAACCAACATCTCAATTTATTGTAGTTTCCAGTTTACAAAAAAAACAGCTTACAGTTTTGGTGTAAGCTCAAAAATAGCTGCAAAAAAGCGCTTCAAAATATTATATCGTCGAAATTGTTACTACCACCTTAATGCACACAATCATACGCCATTTTCACTACTGCCACTAGCAGCCTGGGCAGCACTGGAAGAACCAGCAACAACGGCATTATTGGCATTAGATTGGCACACAAGTCTGTCCAAAAAGGCAGCTCGTTTCTGTCTAACATCGTCGCTAGAGGGGGGGCCAGAATCGTGACCCCCTTGGTGCCGATCAGACGTGGAATTGGAGGGGAGGGGGCCGTTGGCAACTGGGCTACTGGTGGACGCTGAAATATGAATGAAAGAAACATGAAAGAAAAAGAAAAAGAAAGGCACCATTCACTTCTCAACTGTTGCCAACTTCGTTGACATCAAAAGAATCATCGCGAATTAATTAATAAACTTTGAAACTACGCAAAAAACACTACTATCTAACCATAAACAAATCAACACAAATAGAATAGGAGTGTCTACTTGGCATTATATAGCTTTCGCATATGCAAATGATATACGGGGCAGGAGGGTCCCAAATTTCGCTGGAGATCCCGGCCCCAAAAAAATTTTGACCTTCTTACATGTACGCTAGTGGCGTACTTTTATCCGTAATTCTGCTAACTGAATGGACAAACGGTTGTAAGTATGAATACAGCCTTACAACCGTTTGTCCGTTCAGCTAGCAGAACTACGGCTGTAGTATGAGTACAGCCTTAGCGTAAAATAAAATTTATTTAGTATATTATATGTTTAGTACGCCATAAGAAGTCAGTCTCTGTCGCATCGCACCTTGGTCTCCCTGCAAACTGAGCTCGATGGCTTGTCTGAGTTTCTCCTCATCGCTGGCTTGCTTCAGACTCTCGGCAATGGCACTCTCCAGCAGGGCTGCTTCGTTGGCCTCGTGCGCTTGTCGGCTTTCGTCCAGCAGTTTTCGGACTGTGGGCTCACGGTAGTCTGTCTCCTCCAGGGAGGCTTGCAAAGCGGCCTGCAATTATTATAGTTGAATGGAAAACATAGTCGGTGGAATGCATAAAGGCAGGCTTTTAGCTCAGTCTTGCTAAAACACAGTCTAAGCGCAGTGTTTTTTTTGCGTCAAAAAGTGCGAAACGCCGCACTTTTTTTCTGAAATTTCGCACTTTTTTGGCCATGTGCGTCCCGTAACGCACTTTTTTTCGGCTGAGGCTGAAAAATGTCATAGCTGATTTGACCAAAAAGTGCCGAAAATAGCATTTTCGTCGCGAAATTTTTGAAAAATTTTCCAAAGTAGCGTCAAAACCATCAATTTTCCCACGTGTCTAACGTTTCAAGCTACAATTGGTTTCAATGACAGAGTACACCCTATTATAATTAGTTATGATTAAGATTATTATCAGAAAAAAACGTGTCGAAACATGCCCACAAGTTTCTTAAACACATCAATTAATGCCAATCGGCATAAGACGATTGCCTCGCTAGTATCAAAGTTTGGAATAAGAAAATTCTATTGTATCTGCTGAAATTCAGCTGTGTGTTTACAGTGCAGTTCATGCCACCCAAATGTGCCCTAAAGATGCCGTCTTCAGGGGAATTGAGTTAAGTCCCAAAACACCAGAAACTCGGCTTCTGGGGCCTGCCGCCCCCAGACCCCTGCAACTACTGCAGTTCCCGTTTTGTACTTTTTCAAGCAAAATTGCATCCTTCTATATAGTGTTTTTCAGCCTGCTAAAATTCAAAACTATGGTTAGCTTCCCAGCAAAATACCGACATTAACGTGATTTTTAAGTCCCTATTTGATACCGCACTGGAAAGGGGAAAAAGAAAAAAACGAAAAAAATCCCGCCCGGCCAAAACGAAAATTAATAAAGGCCCCCCCCCCCGAATTTATAAGTTAAACTCAGCTTTTGCACACTCTTAAATTCAAGGGCGCATCCAGGGAAGGAAAGATGGGCGGCATTCCCCCTCCCCCGAATTTTTTTCACAGTTAATTTTAACACAAGGGTCCCTTTTGTTTTTATTGTCTGGTCGAAAAAAATTTCCGATACGTCTCTAATTGATCAAATTTGGCCTAAAAATAATAAAGTTAAAATAATTTTTATTTTTAAATTTCCATTTTTATGTAAATATCGAAAAATGCATTTTAATCCATTACAAAAATCTAAATCAATTCCCCCCGAAATTTTTTTTCTAGGTACGAAACCGCTTAAAGGTAGAGTCGCAAATTTTCTAGAAAAACTTTTTAAAGCCCCAAAATCGTAATTGGGGACGGCTAGTGCCATAAGAAAGTGATTTTCACCTAAAACACGCGCTTAGACAGCATTATAACCGCTCTGCGCACTGTTTTTCAAAATGACGCAAAAAAATTTGGGCATGTGCGTCAGGCGACGCAAAATTTTTGACGAAATAAAACACTGTCTAAGCGAACATCCTATATACCCTATGAAATACGTGTAGCATTTTTCGTTACAATGTTCTAAATTACTGAAATAGAACGCCTTAACGTTTGGTTTTAAAATAAGACTGGCTTTATGAATTCCACCCAGTACGTCTATGAGAGAGAATTGGGTGATGCATAACTTATGTAAAGCTTCTGAAACAATTATTGTAACAATATGCATTTATATGGCACAACTTTAACGACCCCCTGCCCCTGCTGTTCCCTAGGGGGCAGTGAGCTGGCGAAAACAGCTTACATTCAACAGAAAGAATACAATGGCTGTGAGAGGTGGCAAAAAAAGTAGATCAGATGGCACGTCGGCTTGGCATAGGCATAACAATACCCACACTTAGACAGTTCTGCAGAATTTCGAAGGTTAAAAATCAATCAGGGGGTGAAACCCAGTCTACGAAAAAGGTCTTCGTTTTTTTGGGTAGTGACCCCCCATGCCAAAAAACAGCCTGTAACAGATCAACCAACGCAACCAGCACATGTATACTTTCAGTTCAGGATCATCATCTTCGAGGTCAGCGTCCTTAGCAGACGTTGTGGCGGCGGCAGGGTTGGTTCCCGCGGGGTCGTTCTTGAACATGGCCCGGACCACGGCAGGGTCGGCGGGACAGGCAGCCAGCAGGGCGTCAGCGTCGCAGGGGGGCAGTTGGCCTTTGACCACAAAAATGCTATAGCCTGAAAACAAGCAGACACAGATGTTGTAAATGAGAATTAGGACCTACTAGACTTGGGGGCTGCGGTGTAGTGGTTAGCACTCTTGTCGTCGAGTCGACGCAAGCGGTCGAATTCGATTCCCAACGCCTCCATTTCTTTCTTTCTTTCAAAATTTGGGAATTCTCTTTCTTTCAACCCAGAAGCCCCACCTAAATTTCCTACTGAGGTTGGCCATTGCTAATTACTGTGAATGAACTGTGTATCGGGGGATTTGATACTGTAGGACAATGGATGAGCTTATACATGTTAGTTCGCCAGTTCTCTTTTTTGCTTATTAAACTTAATACCAATACTTAACAGCTTTTTCACTTTATATAACAGCGTTTTTCAGCTGTACGCTATCTTGTTATAGCCGCAGCCATATCAAGGGCAATGACTTGAGTCTGTTTGTTGTAAAAGCCAGTGGTGTACCCAAAAAAATAGATATTTTTTCAATTTTTAGGCCGAATTTGGTTAACTGGAGACGTATCATATTTTTTCCGACAGGAAAATAATGCACAAGCACAAGACGGGAACATCAGATCAGAAATTGTATTACACAACTAAATGCAGCATAATATACTCGTGTAGACATGCAAATGCAGCATAATGTACTCATATATGCGTCGATAGGCTTTGATGAAAGATAATAACAAGGAATAGTCGCAGGGGTGCGGGGGCGGCAGCCCCCAGAAAAAATTGGGGGAAATTTTTGGTTTTTAGGCCAAATTTGGTCAATTGGAGACGCATCAGAAAAATTTTCCGGTTGGACCATAAAAAACCAAAGGGGGGACCCTTGTGTAAAAATTCAGTCCGAAAAAATTTCGGAAAAGGTGGCGGCCGCCCCCCCCCCGCCCCTCCCCCTAGGACCGCCCCTGCTTAACAGTTACGTATATATCCCTCGAGATATATAGCAGGCGGGGAAAAAAACCCACCAAATTTTTTGGGGGAAAAACCCACCCCAGTTCCGGAACTTAGGTACGTGGTACAGGTCTAAAATGCCAGCGTATAGTACAGTCCCTGTAGGCAAACGTATATGCCGTATCCAAAAGGGGTCTCGCTGGTATTTATTATGAGTCAAAAATTAGACCCCCCCCCCCAGTTTTGACCCGACATGGCTCCAGGGGAGGTGAACTTTGGAGTCTCATTTCTCAGCACTACGAGATGAGAGCTCAAATGTAAAAACACTTTTACAGAGGACTACCCGTGCTCTATTCACGACCGCAGTGGCAGGTCCCTCCTTCTTTCGTACAAGGGGGGCACGACTGAAATTAGACGGGTAAAAAAACCCATGAGGGGGAAAAAACCCACTTTTTGAAAATGGTCTGGTGGACGGTGGTGTCGAAAAACATAGTAGCTACCCCAAAAGACTCATGGTAGTGCAAAAAGACGTTTATTAACACAAATACGCTTACTGACACTTTCTTGATCGAATTCTGGAATACGGGCCTAATAGTCGGACTTTGTCATTTTGAGGTCCCTTTGCAGCGGAAAATTGTATTTTCTGGTACAAACGCCGAATAACCGAATAAAATTAAATTATGGCCGTCACGACCTGTCACACCATCTTACGGTACCCCCACTGAGGGTCAATGGCGGAAAAAGTAGCCATAAAGTGCAAATTTTGCATTTGAAGCGTTATTGCAACTGTTTAGTTGTTTTCAACGTTTTCTGGCGAAATTCCGGTGTTTTGTTTTCAAATCTGAAAATTCAAAATTTTATAATGGGCTGCAAAAGGCAGTTTTCAAACTTGTGTCCCTGAGGCCCCATAGCAAATCTGCGTATAGTTTTGGCATCAGGGGCTTCTACTACTCCGAATACGTGCCATAGCGTTGAAAAACTACTGCTAACACACTTTTCTGGTGATTTATGGGGTGGGTTTTTTCCCCACATGGGTTTTTTTCCCCCAAATGGGTTTTTTCCCCCAAGTGGGTTTTTTCCCCGGCAAGTTTTTGGCTTACCGCCAAAAGACGGTAAGAGATAGCAAAATGAAACCGGTCCCAGCGTTTAGAGCAAGGTTAGGCCTACGACAGATTTTTCTGGTTTTCCGTGAAAACGGATAGCCTATGAGCTACATGACGAAATATGAAAATGCGGGGTTTTTTCCCCGCCTGCTATACGTGTAATAGAGAGGGGAAAAGAATGGTGAAAACTGAAAATCAACCGCCCTCCAATGAAAAATCTGGGGAAGGGTCTCGAAATTCTCAGCATAAGTGCGGGAAAATTGGTAAAACGCTCTTTTGCTTCCGATGAATGTATGCCTTCTAATGCCCGGAAGAGCTAAACCAAAGCCGATAATGAATAGACACAGTCACAACAAACCACATGCTTTCAGATATACACGTGAATGAAGAAAAACATATGACAAAGCAACGACACAAGATCTCCTTGCGCATCTATATATACGTACCATCGCTTTGCAGCTGTGTGAGCAGCATGTGGAGATAGGTGTCGGAGACCAGCTCGGGCCCGTTGAACATGGAGTTCAGATTGAACCATTGGTGACCCAGCTTTCGAATCGTAAACCAGTGCTGCCGAAAGTTGCATATATATGCATTTGGGGATCTAGAAGAATATTAACTGAGCACTGACTAGTCAATAAATAGTCTATAATATTATAAAACCCAAGTGAAATACGACGATTTCACATCATACAATTTTATATAATTCAAATGGTAAACACTAAAAAGCCCCACACTATCACGTAGGTGTAAGGACTGGGTTTTTTTCGCTGGAAAATGTTCGCGATTTTGCGAAAAGCTTGAATTTTTTTCACAAAATCAAATTTTTTTCGCAGACTTAAATTTGTTATTTTACATTTAAATGTTAATAAAACATTATTCCGCCTATACAGGATTAAAACTGACGCAATTTTTACCCTTTTGTGCCAAAAAAACGATTTTGACATTTTTATTTTTTTTAATTTATGGAGCCGTCCTGACAATTTTGTGTAATTTTTCACAATTTTCGCAATCTATGCTCAGCTGTAAAGAAATTTCAGAAGACCCGGCCAATGACCAAGTAGGCCTGAAAATGCTAACAGTTTAAAATGTTTCTTAA
>JASANF010019688.1:0-18850 GCA_030248245.1 Trissonchulus sp. WLG1_4
GGTCAAGGTTCGGCAGAAGGGGAAAAATTATTTTTGCCCATAAATCGCTTCCTACCCCATCTTTTAATAAAAATATAGAACCCCCATCATCAGCCAAGCCCCCAATCTAATCTTTAGCCGCCAAAATAGCTGTTTTAATTTTAATAAAAATCTAGAGTGAAGTTATTGGTGTTAAAACCCTTAGTGGTGGAATAAGTCGGTAAAACGGCATTTTTTCGACTAATGATCCGGAGTCCCCCTATATCCCCTAAACTTAGGGGGGGCCAAAATTGAACGCTCTTTCGAATAGGCAAGGTGAGAAGTTTGTAAGTTGTGAGCTTTAGCTGGAAATCAAACTTTGTCCAAGAATTAAACTTTACATGAAATTTTTTGCGCAATATTGGATTTAGGCAAAGATACGTCATTAAATAAAAACCTGCTGCTACCACTGAAAGAGTATATATATATCACAAATATATATATATATATACAAAAATCATACATATATATATATATATATATATATATATATATATATATATATATATATATATAAAAAATTATATATTATATTTTTGACCCATATATATCAGAGATCGACCGGAGTTCCGGTTCCGGTATTTCAAAAGTACCGGGACCGGCACCACAAAATCTCTGACACAGGGTTTTGCTTTGAATTTTGTCTTGTTCGCCCATGAAAATTTTTCGATAAGTCTCCAATTGACTACAACCGGCCTGAAAATCAAAAATATTTCCACATTTTTTCTAAAGAGACTTTTGCGACGAGACTCTGTGGCTTGTTCAGTCTTAGGGCAGGTTCCCACTGGGCCGAAATAAAAAATAAGTAACCAGAAATAAGAAATAAGGCCTTATTTCAGAACTAAAAGGGCATTCCCACTGCAGAAATAAGCTTTTGCTATTTCAAAAATAACAAACCTTATTTCTAAAATAAGAAGTTAAATTCATTTTAACTTTAGAAATAAGAAATAAGGAGTTAGCCAATAAGAAGCGTTGGTTGGAGCTTGCAACGCTAAGCCACGCCTTCTTTTCTGCTGATTGGACAATTCAAATATCGCTCTGTACGTACGTTCTGGTGCATACGTACTTTCGAATTCCCGCCTATATTCACCCCCAGCCAATCAAATAACAGCTGAAATGGGCTTATTTCTTAATTCTGCACTGTGAACGCATAAAGCGTAATTCTTATTTCTTATTGAGAACGGTCCAGTTATGTCGATGGCCACGCTTTCCCAGGGCTTTTGTGCCTTTCGAATTGTTAAGCTTGCTCCAGTGAACGGTGGACAGGATTTGTTGCTATATTGGCATGCTGAGCAGTGACGAATTGGTTGGTTGATGCTGTTGTTGAATTGAGGCCACCAGTTGGACTCCCGTAGTTTTCGTTTCATGCGGACGATGCCGGGATGTCCGGCGTGACCCATAGCTAATAGGGGTTTAATTAGCAAGCTAGGAACTATGGTGCGCTCATGATTTCTAGTAAGCACACCGTCATCTTGAGCAATTTCATGTTTTATAGTGAAAAATGGGACTAATTCGGGTTTGAGCTTGTGTTTTTGTGGCCAGCCTGTGCTTAGAAATCGAGATACCTCTTGAAGGATGGTGTCAGACTCTGTTGCGTCTTTGATCCTCTGTAGATCAGTTTATTAGATGATTTGCTGTTACCAATTACATACGCTAATCATTCGCTAGTACTCGTTAATCGTGATATTATAATTTTTTTATGATTGCAGTACACAGCAATTTCGTTCTTTAATCCTGAAAAGTAATAGCCGCTTACAAACTTTTAAAGGTTGTAAAGTTACAAAAATAAATAAATAAAACTAGCTTAGTGAGCAGTTGGCTACTGTGAAAGCAGAAGGTAAAGTGATCAGCAAGCTACAATTTATACTAGTGAACTAAGTTTTTATGTGGTGAACTCTAATTGGCTAATTATTTGCGTGTAGTATTCTGATTGGCTAACTCTAGCCAATTAGATATAGCCGTGTGCAGCTCGCTGTAACTGCAGCATCGGCTGTTATTTAAAAAAGTTAAACTACAGTTTAACTTTATTGTAAGGCTTCACTTGGGAGACCCTCCCTTACTCCCTAATCACACTCCACTTACCTTTCAACATTTCAATAATTGAATTCACGCTCATCACATTTAATCATTATATACGTACATGACATTTCATCTGTGTATGTACGCTCAGTTGTGTGTAGTGACGTGTAGCCTGCCTGTAAAATAGTCAGTGTGTTGGTGCGTGTTTGCCCTGTGCGGCGGTTTATTATTATTGGTCTGTTCACTTTTGTTTTCTGCCGAAATGGCATCTACCTACCTGTCGTGTTGCTTTTATTAAATCCTACTAAATTTACGGGTTGCCTTCGCGTCTCTTTCTGGGCAGTTCAGGCTTAGAAGCCCTGCCGCGTCCCTACGTGTGCCCCCAGGCAGTACCGGCTTACGCAGCCCTGCCACCCCTGCGTTCCGTATGCGCCGTAAACAGCCCCCTCATCTAGCGAACGACCGGAGGTAAAATTTTGCCGGAGCCGGAGCAGGATATAAAATGCCGGAGCCGGAGCCGGAGCCGGAGCCGGAGGCAGTGTTTTTCAAAAAAAAATTGAATTAGTAAAAAATGTTGACAATTGTGAAAAATTTTGAATTTTGAAAAAAAAGAGAAATTTTGAATTTCGAAACAGCATTCTTTAATTTTTCAACAGTCACGCCCCATTTCTATACATATGTCTTTACACACTCATACCACCAGTAGTTTGCCACTGACTGGTCCCGATTTTGGGTGATCTCACAAAAAATTTAAATCAACATTGATAAAAAGTCAAAAAGTAGGTCAAATTGATCAGTATGGCATTTTGACTGCGGTGCCAAGGGCGTAGTCAGGAGTCAGAGGGAGGGCGTTGTTCGGGGTGTTTGCCTGAACTTCCCTCTTTTAGTCGAACCTTGCAAAATTGTCAAGAAGCGTATATACCCCCAAAAAAGCGACAAGTTTGGAAAAGATGGCACTTTGTAGAAGATGTCGTAAATGTCTTTAGCTTCCGGGGATTACCGCCCCCCTCCCCCGACCCTTGTAATTTAAGCATGTATATCAGTCGCGTAGCCAAGAAAAAACTTTGGGGGAAAGACTTTTCGATTTTTGTGATGGGTAAAAATCTTTTTTGCTATTTCAGCACAAAAATTTGCGAAATAACAACACATGCAAACATTGTCCTAAATTTGACTGACCGAAAACATCAGAGCTAAAAGTCAAGTTCAAATCATTAATTAGTCACACAGTTATAAGCCTATAGGGGTCTGGGGGCGGTAGCCCCTGGAAAAAAGTGTGAGGAACTTTTGATTTTTAGGCCGAGTTTAATCAATTGGAGACGTAAAATTACATAATGCTAAAAAGGGGTAGTCACCGCCATTGAAACTGGCAGTAATATAAGTACTGTAACCGACTAACCGATTCGTTATCCTTGTGATTTTTTCTCAAAATTTGAACTTTTTGCCAAAGTTTGAACAATAAAAATTCTCCGGCTCCGGCATTTTTTTTGCCGGAGCCGGAGCCGGAGCCGGAGGCTCTAATCCGGCCGGAGCCGGAGCCGGAGCCGGAGCCTCCGGTCGATCGCTACCCTCATCATCTGCTGCCCCGCTCAGGGAAGCCCTTGCGGGCGGGATACATCCTGAGTGCTGCGCCATCCTGAGTAAGCCCCATCCCCGTCGGTGTCCGGCAACCCGGGCCCGCACGGAAGAACCCGCTCATCATACCTGGAAGCCCCGCTGGCGGTTTGGTTAAGGCTAAGGGCGAGGGATGACTCTCCCCTAAAGCTGAGACCTGCCGTTCCCGCTTGGGCCATTCGTAGGTGCGGCAACGACCCGCCTTACATTATTAGTTACATTATGCATCTTAACTAAATGAAGAGTTCAAAGAGGGAGCTTTAGGTGTTTAGAATAATCGGTTTATTTGAATGTTTGCATATAGTCTATTCGAAATTAATCAAGCATGCAACAAAAGAGCTTTGAAAGTTTTCACAGAATATAGAGTTTGGTTGGCTGCCGTTTACAAAAACGCAGTTTTCTGGTAGAAATTCGACTGAGTTTGTCGTCGGTCGATTCAAAAAATTTGCTAGAATCGGCCAGTATGGCGCTGACGGCCATTTGGGAGCAAGAAGAATAGCTTTAGCTTGGGAAGACTGCAGGTGCTTTAAGCATTTTAAAATCAAACGTGGCGGTGGCGCAAGCCACGAAAAGGTTCCTTTCCAAGAGGCAGAAAAAGCGTCTACTCTGGACGTACCGGGAACCCAAAATCTAGAGTTAAAACATCGTAGCTTAGTGTTGCGATCGTCCGCAAAACGGTCAACATCGGGCAGACCCCAGCGCTTAGTAACGAGTGACCGTATAGCGTCATGTACAGTCCAGTCGTCATAATCTACAACTATACTCCAACAATCAGCTAATTTATTTTGGCAGCGTGGAATCCATTCGGCTTCCAGCTTGATATGATTTTTTGTTGACAGTAAGAAAATCTCCATCGCTTTTGCTTGTAAGTGTAGTTTATTACTACCGTGAGTAATAATCCGCGAAACAGCCTGGTTATTTGAAAATATTTTTACGACTTTTCCTTTTGCAGTGTGGCTAAATGAGGCCAACGCAAATCTGACAGCTTCTAGTTCTCTAAAAGTTGAACTTTTTCCTTGTTCGAAAAATACGAACGTTTTCTGCGTGAAAATTTTTTTATTATCTATTTCGCAGAACTCCCCTACACCTGTACAGCTTGCACCACAGTGTATTGAAAAATTAGGAACACCAGGTTGATAAATTAGAAACTGACGCCGAAGACTTGGGAGATTATTAAGCCAAAAGTTTAGTTCATTAGTATAACGACCTTTTCATCGATCGGAAGGCCCCAGGCCACACTAGAGTTTATTTTTGTGTAACAATATCGTGTAAGTATCCGAGCGATGCGGCCTAAAGCCAGACCCATAGAAATAATGGATCCTACGGCTTTGGCTAGGTCACGTACAGTAGCTCTGTTTCTAAGCGCTTGTTTTATTCTAGATCGTGTCGATTCAATTCTAGAAGTTGGTATTTCAAATTTGAATACATCTAGATTTATTTCCAGAAGAAGCCATTTTAGTCTTTGCACTTGTTCCAACTGACTTTTTTCGTTATCAAAGAAACCACTGCACTTAAGATCACGCCGGACTATACTTGACCACTTTAGTGCAGTATCGTAGCATGGGGCAGGTACTAGACCATCGTCAATGTATACTGTAATAGGCATTTCCTTGCTACGCCAGTGAGCTACAAGCGGGCGTACGACTTTAGTGAAAACATAAGGTCCCAAAGATAGACCGAACGGTAGTACACGATATCGAAAATGCGTACTTTTCCCCTCAGCTTGCCATGCGAGGCCCAAATAGTCACACTGCTCGGCGCAGATTTCTAGATGGTAATGCCCTTTTTTAATATCGAACGAAAAAAGAAACCCTCCTTGGATATAGTAAATTATTGCAACTTTAAAATCTTCTAGTTTTATCTTACGTATCACGCATGGGCAACGCCTACACCCAGCCTACACTGGTGTAGGCTAGACCCATGCACCCACGCAAGGGTTGGTAAGGGACCCACGCAGGTTACCAGGGTGGGTGAAGCGCAATAACTGAGTAAGTGACCCACGCAGATGATGCGAAGCGACTGACTGCAGTGGGTGATTCCGTAACTGAGACCCACGCTGCCAATTGGAACGTATATATTGACTGACTCCGTAAGTAAGACCCACGCTAGAAGCGGGATCGTATTAACTGACTCCGTATGTAAGACCCACGCTGGAAGCGGGAACGTATTGACTGACTCCGTAAGAACCACACTGGAAGCGGGAGCGTATATATTGACTGACTCCGTTCTGACTTTTTTCCGCCCCCAGACCCCTGCAACTCTGTAGCTTATATACTATTCCTTGTTATATATTATTTTTCGTCAAAGCCTATGCATGTCCACAACAGTACATTATGCTGCATTTACTAGTGTATGAGACGTCCCATCTTTTGTCCCAAATTTTCTGATACATCTGCAATTGACCAAATTTGACCTAAAAATAAAAACATTCCCCAATTTATTTTCTGGGGGCTATCGCCCCCTTGACCCCTGCGACTCTGTATATTTAGTATATGTATACCCTGTAACTCAGTATATTTATATTATGCTACATTGACTTGTGTAATAGACTGTCTGATGTGACGTTCCCAAGTTTTGTTTCAATTTTTGTCTGAAAAAATTTCTGATACGTCTCCAATTGATCAAATTTGGGCTAAAAATTGGAAAAGTCGTCAATTTGTTTCAGGGGGCTGCCGCCCCCAGACCCCTGCGACTCTGTGGCTTACTATACATTGTTATCTTTCAAAGCCTATGCATGTGTATACACATGTTCATTATGCTGCATTTGCATCAGCATGAGCTTTTATATATATATATATATATATATATATATATATATATATATATATATATATATATATATATATATATATATATATATATATATATATATATATATATATATATATATATATATATATATATATATATATATATATATATATATATATATATATATATATATATATATATTTATTTATTTATTTATATTATGCTACATTTACTTGTGTAATAGACAGTCGGATGTGACTTTCCCATCTTTTGTTTCAATTTTTGTCCGAAACAAGCACTTTTGTTGACGAGCTTAATTATTTGTCACATGAGGACTAGTAGTATATTATTTTACCGTTCCGTTCTAAAGGTTCGGCCAGGAAGCACTAGGGTTTTTTCCCCGCAAAGCGCGTACATAGGGTTTTTTGCCCGCACCACTATAAACTATACTTCGCCAAAAAGTGTAAAAATTGTCAAAGTATGACTGACATAGTCACTAAGTAAGTATTCACGACAGTAGGTCTGATTGAACATTTTTCTATGTAACCCTCGTGTAGCATATCTTTAATACTAGTAGAAACGAACTCGCATTCTGTAATAGCGGATTTGTTATTTTTAAAAACCTTAGGCTTTGGTTGTTTTATAAAAAGTATGCAAAACCCGTGCCTAATAGTATCCAGTACAAAGTTTGATGCACCTAGCACCTATCTTTGTCCAAAATGAAACATTTTTTCTTGAGTTGCCTCTTACAGAACTACTTGGATATAATGATGACTTCAATATCGGCAAACTAACATGACAAACATTACTCACTTTTTAGACTTTTTAGACTCACTCAACGCAGTTTCTTTGTGTAGCTTAAGCTTCTTTGCTGTAAGGCTCTTTAGGGGCGGGCATGGTCCCTCGGGAGGGGCAGTTGGATGCCCAGTGGACTTGACCGTAGCAGATATAGCAGACGTCCCCCGCTTTTGGAATAGCTGGACGCCCCCGGAGACCACCTCTGAAGGGGACTTGAGTGGTAAACGGTTGGTGAAAACGGGGGCTTTCACAAAAGGGCGGACGCGGATAGGGCCATGCTGGGTTGACGGAAGGACGTAGTTGGTCCGTGGTATCGAAAGGTTGCGACTTGTTGATCGTCAGGCTCAAGGACTTCCTTTTTTGCTTTTCCGCTTCCTGGATTGCCAGTCTGATTCTTTTGTTGTCCTCCGGATCATCGCCAAAATCGGCATCGCTCTCGTAAGCCGATACAACGCTCCATCCGTGTTTGTCAGTGATCTTTATTATCTTAGGCACATAGACGATAGGCACACTTGCTTTGAATGGATTTGAGGCATTCTTCTATTTTCGTTGGGCTGGGATCATCGGTGTCTAGTTCTTGCATGGCCGTGTCAGCCAGATTTCTGCATTGTGTTGGTAAAATTTTCGACATGCCTTGCTTTTGAAACTGAGGAATCGACAGAGCCGCTTGAAACGGGGCCTTTTTTGGCTTCGAGCTTGCGAATGGTGGCATGTAATAGTCCTTCTAGGTCGGAAAGACTAGGAGGCTGGGTGCCAGGGTTAGTAGGATGTTCGCTACTTGGACCTGGATTAAACCCAGATGCCGCATCGCTCCCTGCCGTTTCTTCTTGGTCTTGGGCACTCATACCTAGCGTTCTGAGAACCAGCTTATTGAGCAGCTGGCTATTGTGAAAGCAGAAGGTGAAGTGATCAGCAAACTACAATTTATTCTAGTGAACTCAGTTTTTATGTTTTGAACTCTAATTGGCTAATTATTTGCGTGCAGTATTACTGTGACGCCCAAATCCTGCGAACATTTAACAACTTTTAGACTGTCTTGACCTAATTTATAAATTACATCTGAGGAATCTACTCGTGTACCAAAACAAAACACCTGACACTTTTTAGTGGACAACTTAAGTTGCCAAACATTGCCAAACAGGTTAGTACGTACAGCTTGACATCATCAGCGTATAAAGAAATCTCGCAGGACTTGACAACGTCAGGCAAATCATTAATAAATAATACTAATAAAAGAAGACCTAAAATTGTACCTTGTTCAACACCACTGCGTACTGGTGACGTTTTTGAGAAACTGTTGCTAACTTTGACTTTCTGGGGTTCTGTTATTCAGAAAAGCAGCGATCCAGTTTAAAGTCTTACCTCGTATTCCATACCCAAAGAGTTTCTGAAGTAACTTTTAGTGGGGGACAGTGTCAAAGGCTTTAGCAAAATCTAAATATATCACGTGAATTTCAGTTCCAGAGTTGACGGCAGAAAACCAGTCGTAGACGGTACGTAGAAGATTCGTAACCGTTGAGCGGTTTTTTATGAAACCATGTTGCTTACCCAATAATAGGTTGTGAGTGCTGCAAAAATTGAAAATTGAATCTCGGACGATCGATTCTAAAACTTTACAACAGGCCGAAGTGAGGCTGATTGGGCGGTAATTTGAGGGTTCTGAAGGGTTACCTTGTCGCTTGAAAATAGGTATGATGACAGCATGGCGCCAGTCTGCTGTTAACTGTCCAGATGCCAACGATTGGGAGAATATAACAAATAACGGGTGAGCTAGGACAGAAGAAAGTTTTCTCAAAGCGATCGGTGAGATAGCGTCACAACCTGCTGAAAATTTCGATGGGGATTTTTTCAAGTACTGTGCTACGAGCTGTTCATCGATCACGATATCGTCCAACTGGCATTGTCCACTTATTCTAGGTGCAAACTGCGTCAGCTTACCGTTATCCGTAGTAAATACAGAACTAAACTGCTCATACAGCAAAATGGCTTTTTCTGTATCAGTCGTGCATAAAACATTACCGTTTAGTCTCAGGGCGGGTATGCGAGCTTTAGAGCTAAGCTTACTACGTATAAACTGATATAAATTCGACAACTTACCGGAGCGTAGTATGCTATATTCCTTACCAGTGGCGTTTTTTTGACAATTTTTTTGGTTTGCTTAGCCTAGTTTTTGAAATTGACTAAGTCTGCAGGGTTTCTAGATCTCTTGAATTTGCACCACAGAGCTTTTTTATTGTTAAACATTTTCAATATAGGCTTCGGTAAGACTGTTTTCCGGGAGACTGTTGCACGTTTAGGTACATAAAACTTGCAAGCAATCAGAAAAATATTTTTGAAATTTCCCCAATTATTATCAATGGTTTCTTGTAAGCATACTAAATTAGCCCAATCAATAGTATTTAAAAAAGCGTCCATGCCTATCCAGTCAGCCTTTGAGAAATTAAAAATTGTTCGTTTTTTATTTTTTGGGGTGAAATTTATTTCCAAAAATAAGTTGAAAATAATCTTGCAATGATCGCTAGTTGAAAAAGGCTCAAGAAATTCAAATGCACCCAAGAAAGGATCAGAACAGAACACTAGGTCTAAAATTCTATTTCCTCGAGTAGGAGATGTCACATAATTTTTAACCCACAAGCATGCATACAGTCCAAAAATTTATCAGCAGTCAGATCGTGCTCAGCGTAAGCAGTAGGCCAAACAATAGACGGGAAGTTAAAATCTCCGACATGCACTTACAACACGTTGCGATAGCGTCACACATTGCTCCACATTCTTGTAATGAGGCGGACGGTGATTTATAAACACACCCTAAGCGAAATCTTTTTTGATTCAGAAAAATATCAACAAATAAAATTTCTATAGTTTTGCAACATTTTGCTTCGAAAAGGATGCGGCCTGAACAGATTTATGCGTTAGAAACAACACGCCACCATGCAATGTTCCCGCCCTATCGCAACGAAAAACATCATACTCCGTAGAGTGAGGCAGAAGACTATCGGAATAACTGTCGTTGAGCCATGTTTCTGAAATTGCAACAACAGCATAGTTTTGTTCAGAGAGCACCGCCGCTAAATCGTCAAACTTGTTTGTTAACGCCTGGCTATTGAAATATAGAATAGTACTGGGGGCTGAAGGAGAGTTCGATATAGATTCAGGTGACGTGTGACCAGACCTTACATGTTTGACGATTTACGGGGAACGATTTGGCCACGAAATATAGCATAGTTTTTTGCCTCTTTGCCTTTTGCCTTTAATTCGGCTCTCAGCTTGCGATCAGCCTCACGCTGAGCATATGTCAGATCAGAGCGGACCCACACGGGTGGCGGACCTGGCTCGGGTCTCTCAACTACGTTCCGAAAACCCCGTAGAAACGTTGATCTTGCTATTTGGTTTCAAAACTTGATTTTGAGAATTTGAGGGTAGCCGCCAACCCGCACGGGTCCGTCCCGCGCTGCCCACTCAACATCAGACTCATCCAAACCAAGCTTGACGCAGTAACTGCGAACAGAAATTGCCATTAGCTTTATTCGTTTCATTTCATTTATTCGTTATTAGTCCCAGCATGACAAGCTTCCACTTCTTGTCGTGAAGTTCTAAAAGTTCACTAACAGTGTTCGTTATTTCGGTATTAAATTTCTATTCCAGAGCTTCAAGTCGTTTCAGGATGCCAGCAGTAGCATCTGCGTTTGGTACATTAATAGCTGGCGTAGTGGTCGGGGGTTGCCCGCTTGAATCAAAAATAGACGTACGATTTCTCAGTTCAGAAAGTTCCATTTCGAGTGCGGTTACGCGACCCTTAATTTCGTCTTGACTACGGCGACATGTTGCACACATTACATTGAAAAGTCCTGTTACAAACACCCCCTTATCTAGCAGGGTTCTGTAGGCACTGTCAGGTATTTTTAAGCATGCAGCATGCATGTACAGACCGCAGCCAGAGCAAGACAATTTATAATCTTGATTGCCTACATTGTTACAGCAAATTATACAGTCTTTGGAAGCTGGAGAATCTGTATCATTATTGCTGCTATTGGCAATTTGGCCAGCAGAACTCTTGGGAGTAGGCTGGTTACAACCAGCTTTTGGAATCCCAGGGTTGGCCTTTTTAGGTGGCATTACTACACAGCACACGCGTTAGGAAGCGAAAATAAAACGATGCAAAATTAGAAATAATATAGCCAAAGCATAAGAAAATAAAGCGTATCCAATAAGCATGCGAGCAGAGGCAGACGGTGGCATGCAGTTCTAAGCAATGTTGAAAGAATAAAGCGGCGTTGAGACAGCAGAAAGCATTAGAAGTATAAACGTAAAGGCATCAGCAGCGAACATCGAAGTGGTAGAGTACTTTACGGCCCCTTTCCGGGCCGTTGCCAACTTGATCCAGTGTCCTGAATCAAATGGGTTAAAACCTTTAAATATATATACCTATACCGAAGGTAATTTTTCAGCATTCTAAAAAAATAAAAACCTTTAGTAACCGTAATTTAAGCTAGTACATAAAATGTATGTAATGCTATGGCTAAAAACATACGTGGGTAGATTTCACCACGGTGGCTTTTAAAAACCATGGTTTTACGTACGTGTATATATATATAAGTCAGATTCTGAGAATATCGAACTCAGCCAGTTAGCAGTGCCGATGGGTCAAAATAAAATTGGCTGAAACTTGGCTCATATGTTACCCCAAATGAGGTTACTTTTATGTTATCACGGTTTTGCATATAAATCACCGGAGCGTGAGCTATGACCGCTTCGTCTTTTTCTGGTAACGAATGTTCGTTACCAGTAACGAATTGGAAACATTTTTTTGCAATGTACTGTATATAAGCGGGAGCATAATTCGAGACAAAACCATTTGTGTTCCGCTACATTTGTTAAGGTTTTTGTTTATTACCGCAAATTAATATAATTTGGATTACTAAAGCAATTGTTTATAATTTATAAGTCGATTGTAAAATTTGAAACGAAAATGTTTATCATAACTTACTTCTTCAGGCAACCGATTGCAGAAATGCTAAGCTGTTTATGCCAAGTCAATACTTACGTTGACAACAAGTCAGCAGTTTTTTTCACAAGAAGCGAGCCGCCGCCGCCGCAACCCAGACAGGCATATCGAAGAAAAAGTTTCTGAAGCCGACGAATCTTTTGATAATGCAGAATATATTAATGATCCTAATATAGTGGATGTTCATTAGCAAATGACTGAAGGATCTTGAGGCTTGAAAACATCATGAACATTTTTTAATAAAAATTAAGCTAGCATTGTCATCCCTTGTATTTTAACACCATTTATAAAATATTTAGCTAACTTTTTGGTAGATATATAAGATATTTTCTATTTATGTAATCAGAAAAATGTATGCTTGTTTTAAAATTTTGAACAATAATCACATAGTTTGCTATTCAATTAGAAAAGTTTTTGGCCCAAAAATTTGACCAACATTTGTTGAGGTATGAATATTTATGCATTACTGAAATCAAACCTTTTAAAAACCTCTACCGAAGGTAATTTTTCAGCATTCTAAAAAAATAAAAACCTTTAGTAACCGTAATTTAAGCTAGTACATAAAATGTATGTAATGCTATGGCTAAAAACATACGTGGGTAGATTTCACCACGGTGGCTTTTAAAAACCATGGTTTTACGTACGTGTATATATATATATAAGTCAGATTCTGAGAACATCAAACTCAGCCAGTTAGCAGTGCCGATGGGTCAAAATAAAATTGGCTGAAACTTGGCTCATATGTTACCCCAAATGAGGTTACTTTTATGTTATCACGGTTTTGCATATAAATCACCGGAGCGTGAGCTATGACCGTTTAAAGTTTTTCACAATTTTATATTTTGGTCACGTCAAATGGTTTTGTGTTTTGTGCTGTAACTTTTGACTAAATGACTGTATTTTAATGTATTGTAAACCAGATTTTAGCCAAGTAATGAGACTTTTTACGCAGCTAATTTTGTACCGCTACAATGTCTATGTCGTATGTTACACGCCAAAGAACTGAGATCGACACGAATTGACGTGGGAGCGGATAGACACGTATTGTTTTGGAAAAATTTTTATGTTCCGAACCTAGTGGCAATTTTTTGCACATGTATAGACCTTTAATGTGACTAGCTACACACCAAATTTTAGCGAAATAAAACGTCTCCTCTAGTATATATGCTAGATAACTTACATTAGCTATGGTGATATGGTTGTAGAATTTAATTATACACTCATAAAATTTTTTAAGCAAATGACATAGTTGTAATTTTTTGCAGTATTGTAGACCCTAAACGTCTCTAAATATATTCCCAGTCCGGTGCAAATAAAACACTTGTGTACAGGGCCAGTTAAGTACGTTAGCTATGGTGATATGGATGTACTATTTCATTAAACACTTCAAAAAAATTTTAATAAATAACACAGTTGGAATTTTTGGCAGCGTTGCAGACCTTTAGTGTGGCTAACCACACACCAAATTTTAGCGAAATAAAACGTCTCCTCTAGTGTATGTGCTAGATGACTTACATTAGCTATCGTGATATGGTTGTAGAATTTCATATACACTCATAAAATTGCAGTATTGTAGACCATAAACGTACTTAAAAATACATGCCAAGTGCTGTACAAATATAAAATCTCATGGTGTGCATAAGGATAGTTAATTAGTCAGTCAATTTATGTAGTCAATTATGTAATTATGTATTTATGTATTTAATTATGTATTTTTGTATCTTAAGTTTTTTTCATTGAGAGCCACACATTAATTATGTTACTGTTACGCAATAGTGCATTCAGGCAGCTGTATTTTAGAGTCACTACAAAACAATAAGTTTTTTTGGGAGAACATTGAGTTACTGTTTCTACTAATCACTAGGGTAAATCGATCTAGCTAATGCAATGGCATAATTTCAAGTTTATTCAAGTTCATCATTTCCAGGTCTTTTTCTCTTTCTTTTCATCTTACTAGCAGTAGTTGTTTCAATTAAACCTTCATCTGTAGCTGCAACGTTTTCTTCGTTCTGATTTAAACGCACAGAAGAAATCAAGGAACTATCAGTGTCAAGGATGTTAGAATCTTCCATGAAAGCTTCTTCATCAACTGGCTCATCTGATTCAGCCACCCGTTCTTCTAAACTAATGTCAGCTCGTTGTCTTCGTCGGATTGCTTCTTGAGAATAAAAACTGTTTATTTGCTGCCATTTAAGATATTCTTCGGGCTTAAACAGCTTGTTTCCATTACAATCTTTTGCTGCTCGCATATTTTCGGCAACAACTTTTGCATCAAAACGTTTTCTTGCTTGTTTAGCTGCATCAAATCGTTGCAATAAAAACTTTCGTTGCTTATCATTGAATCTGATTGGAGATTTACGCTGACGAAGGGCCCATCCTGCTGTCAACTGACTAAAACTGCTTTCAGAGGAAACAACGTCTTGTAAAGCGTCTGCGAGCATCGGGTACGTAGCAGAAAATTCCATTCGCTCAAGCCCCTTTTTATATGATTTGATTGCTGCATCTCGTAATGTTACTCGCTCAGGAATATAAACATGTTTGCCTGTGTCGAGGTGTTTTTCTAAGTCAGAAAAACGTTTGTAAGATTTAATACAACCAGGTTCTGAACAGGTAAACATAAATGCAGCGGCTGTTTCAGTGTCGTCTGGCTCGACCTCTTCAACTTGTTCGTTTAGAGCAACTGTCTCGTCACTTGGATGTATCCACCAGTCCCTTGTCCAATAGGACGGTGTAGATACAACCCCTTCATGATACATTGATCGTGTGACAACTGAAAATAAGTGCTTTGCCTTGGACCATATCCTGGACGATATTGTTTTGCCTCTGCCAATCCCGTAAGCTTGCCAGCCTGTCAGCAAATGAATTTTAAATTCAAAGCTGTAAAGCGAATTAATACCAGAAATCGTAATTTTTTGTGGGTTTGCGTACGTACTGCGAAGTTCCGCATCTATCGCAGTTACACCTCGTACCCCATTATAGGAGCTGATGCCGCGAACCAACTCTATTGCCGTTGTACACTTTTTCTTTTCGCTAATGTAAAGACGCACATGCCTTTTAATAACTGCAGCCATTCGGTCACAAGGGCCCTTACCACTATGAGGATCGGTGAAGTCCCAGCGTGCTATCTGTACACCTGACATTACGGACATTTCAGGAATCAGAGCAATGGTATTAGCCGAATGGTAACAACCAGCGTTATCAGATCTAAGATAGGCTCGGTGTATACCCGGTTTTTCTTGTTTAATTCTGAATAAAACGTCGTTTACAATAGCAACAACAGCGTTTGAGTCTTGTATAACATCGTCAAACACATGTACGTACGTTCGTTTAGAAAACTTGGAAGGGCCATCAACGCTAGGGAACAAACGCCACGCTAATATGCCAAGGCAAACCCCGTTTGCCATAAAATTCTGACTGCTCTTCTCGGCCACTCATCGGTAGCGATTTCATCGCCCAATCAAGGACGATGTATGTATCAGTGCTAATTTCCATGGCATCGGAAATAATTTCTTTGGCCCTCTCTTGATTAACAGTTCTAACAATATGTTTTTTCCACTCTAAAAGGGCTTCTTTTGCATTCTGATAATCAAATACTGTTTCTTGCTCTATTTGATCTAAGTTACTGAAGTGGTACAGTTTTTGTTCCATATCTGTCAGTGTATATGACAATGTTTCACAGCTATCACACGTTAAATCATGCGAATGATCAGTACAACTGGAACTGAATTCGGTATCACCTCTAGTTGAAACATCGTTTAGACTAAACGTAATACAGTGGTCTGCAATTCTCGATGATTCTTTAATATGTAATTTATAATCACTTTTTAAGTATCTTTTAGAAAGTTTCAGGGCGGACTGTGTCTGCTGGAGCCATCCATCTGTAGTAAGTAATTCAGACAGTTGCATGGCAATTGCCTCCAGTGTGTCAAAAGCTTCACTTCCGTACAAAGTAAAATAGTCTATTCCATGAATAATCTTTTGCGTTGACGCTTTGCACCACTTAAGAATTCTCAGTAGAGTTGGTTTACTTAAAAAGAGTTCCGGTTTTTCAATTTCTTCTAAATATTTATGGTAAAGCATTACAATTCTTTGATCAGTCATTGTTCGAACAATGTTAGGCAACGTTTCAATAACACCAGAGGAATATTTTACGTCAGTGAGGCCATATGGTAAATCAGCTACCACATATGGTGATGTAATAAATGCTATAAAACTTTCCAGCTGTGGCAGCGTATATCTAACACGACTAATTTTTTGTTTTTCAATAGACTTGCCGCTTCCAAAAATTTTAGCATACTTTCTAGACTCGATGTAGTAGTAATTAGAAAGCCCAGGTATAAATTTTTCAATTTCAGCTAATGTCGTGTATGGAGTGACCAATGACAAAACTTGTTTTCTTTGAATTCCAGTTTCAGCATTATCGTATGCCTCCTTTATTCCATGCAATACACTATTCAGCTTAGTATTGCTGTGGAGCCATAAACCATCTGTTCTTTTAGTGGCTAGCTCTTCCAATTCTTCCGGAGCATCCGGAGCCATTGTGAAATAAACTACTTTGCATATACTTTCTGCTGTCTGTGATCTTCGAATTTTAGAGGAAGTTGAAAGTGTTTTAAAGTGTTCCGTAAAATACAAATTTGTTATTCCCGCGGCGTCTGCTAATTTTTTTATAATTTCACGAAACTTATGTAACTGTGATTGCGTTACACATGAATCCTGCGAAGAGACTAAGTTTCCGTCCTCGAAATACAATGATCCTTGTGAAAAAATCTCCTCGTCCGGCTGGCTACATGTTTCAATTGTGTCTGTGCCAAGATAAATGTCCGCGCTGCTTGGAATTATATCTTCCAACAGTGAATGGCGGACAGGGTATCTAGGCGGCGGCATAGTTGCAGGCAAATCTTCACTGACTAGTTCACACGGAGGTTCTTTAGCGAACATTTCCACAGATTTCCGATGGGTTACGCACATGGCTGAAACAAACGCGTTTATTTATCATAAACAGTATTTTTTATTATACGTTCAGAGCATGAACAGATCAAGCAGTAACTATTACCATACAATACTAGCCACTTGCTTTAACAAACAAACTACGAAGTTACGATTGATTTAAGAGATCGATGAAAGATTGTAAAAAAATAACCGCTTAGCAGTAATTTTCTAGATTGTAAAAATAACAACTTAGCTGCAATTTTCAAACAAAGCCACAGTCATCACCGGTCTAAATTTATGTCAGCGAAATTATCAATCGAGCTTATAAAGACAAATAAACCATCAACCTCGCATATAATGCTGCAATCATAGTTCATGACAAAAACTCACGTGTTCCAATTGGAATTAAAGAAGCAGTTTTTTCAAGAAGTAGCTCTGATTGATCCTTGCTCACATAGGAAAAAGGGTTCGCTACCACAGGTTTACTGTGGGCCGCAACACTGCCAACCTCTGGCATTTGGCAACTATTTTTAAGAACGCCTTTACGTCTTATTCGCTTTGGTTTTATGTTATTAGCTTCCCATTCGTAATATAGTTCTTGAAGATGTTTTTTGCAAACAAAATATTCCTCCAGTTGGACACGACTTGGGTGAAAAATGCCGACTCCGCGGCTTAAAACTAAGTCCGCAACGTTTGTTACCCCCGGAGCAACATATCCATCTAAAAGTGTCATTTCATGAAGCGCATCTAATCTTGTCAAATCATTCTCGGAACAGGAAGTTGTCACATACTTTGGATTCAATAGCTTTACAATACAGTCGTCAGATTTAGAATTACCAATAAAAAAATAAACCTATAAATGAGGTAGATACGAGCGACATTTTAAAGTATCTAAAACACCAAAATACGCTGTTACTATTACAAACATAAGACTTAAGTAGGACTAATACAATTGCTAAATATGACAACAACTTTTATTATTACTGATATAAGTATACATTAATAAAAAATGATAATATATATTGCTATTTGCTGAACATTATGGCCTTACTACTCGAATAAAAATTAGGAGCTTCTTCCTGATGTAAAAGTCAATAGAGTACAGTTTAACTGAAGTACCAATGGGCTTTTGACTTGTCATGTAGAACTAAAAAGCCTTTTGTGAAAAGTAGAAAAACAAAAGAAGCTTGAATCAATACTCGAAAGCAAATGGATGTGAAACAGCGTAGACAAGTCTTGAAGGCTCCCAAACAGTGAGATACACAGAAAATTTAGCCGGGATAGCATTCAGCATTATGGCAATGCCACATGGTAGCATGACAGGGTGATATCTAACGTTATTGCAGGGTTAGGCTCTGTCGAGCCAATGCTGATAAAGCATATATGTGGTAACAATGAGCGAACTGAGCATCCACCAAGAAATGTTTAGCTAACGCCAATATTGACTACCAGCACATATTTGGACTTCAAGAAAATGTTTTAAAAGCACAAATATGCATCAGGCACAGAAAATTCTGAACGCAAAAAACGCCTAAGCCAACTGGCCACGTGGTAGCATGACAGGGTGATATATAACGTTATATATTGAAGGGTTAGGCGCTATTGCGCCAACCCTGATACGTATATATGTGGTAACAATGAGCGAACAGAGCATCCACCAAGAAATGTTTAGCTAACGTCAGTGTTGACTACCAGCACATATTTGGACTTCAAGAA
>JASANF010019693.1:0-10122 GCA_030248245.1 Trissonchulus sp. WLG1_4
GTATAACTTTGTGTTTACACAATATTTCTGCTGGAAATTTTGTTGACAGGTTGCCAATATGTTGCATAACGTGTGGTTAAAATCTCAAAAAAAAAATCGCGTTATCCAGTAAAAAATATAGCTAACATGAAGTCATTCATTAGTCGCAAATATTAGTGAATTTTTTCAAGCCACTAATATTCACTAATATTTGGGACTGATGAATGACTTTGACTTAGCTAGACTTTTGACTGCATCAAGCAAATGTTACAAATTATTACCCACACATTATCTAACATTAGCAATATGTTGTGAAAGTTTCTATCAGAAAAGTTTCGTAAATCCAAAGTTATAACTCATTTTCTAGCTTACATCAGTGCTACTAATGAATCCAACTTATCTTTTATGAAACTTGGCCCAGATGACCGCAATCACTGACTCCAAACTGCAGTCAGTGGCACTGACTCCATCGTCCTAGATAGATAATTCCGCTGGGTACTACTATTTACTGTATTTTTTACTTGATTCCATTTTTTGCTCTATGCTTAAACGTAAAAGTATTCTAGTAAAACAGTTCACACTGTCTTAGCCCATGGTAGTTAAACAAGTTAAGCACACAGCTTAAAGTCCACCCTCTATAGCACAAATAGCGCACACTGTGGTACGTACAACCGTTACAGCGCTTTTCGCTCACGCACCTTTATTTTGCTGCGTCAGCTATAAATATGTAGACTTAGGTAGTCAGTTTACTAAATTACATGTATCCAGTATACACTCAATTAGAATGCTACCAAATTGTTGCGTAATTCATAATTAAATTTCATAATATTGCTAAATAGCATAATTGAAAATCATTAAAATTAATACATAATTAATTTGGCTCAAATTTTTTAATTAAATTTTTTTAATCCGACAAATTGACTAAAAAAGAAGAACTGATGATTGATGGTTCAAATAGTTTAATACCTAGTATGAATATTTTTTCTACTGTTTCAGCTATATTTAGTCAAAAATGCCGAATTGGACGGATGCCGAGTTCGAAGAATATAAAGAAGCATTTTTTCAATCCTATTGGGAAATGAAAAAGGTGGTAACCAGCATATACCTATGGGTAGACATTTTAACGTGTTCTGTGGGGATTGTTGGTTACTGCATGTTGCTGTTGATTTTCCGCGACAAGAGTTTTAATGCACCCAGTTTTCTGTATCACAAAGCAATTGCTGTCTACGAATTTGCGCAATTAAGTATATTTTTCTACGTGTCAATCCATCAGTTGGTTACAAAAAAACGGCCGCGCTTAGAGGCAGACATCGCAAATGGGTTTTCGTTTGTGGCCGATTGGTTAACTTTCGCAGTTTCAATAGAAAGATTTGTTGCGCTGTGGATGCCCACTAAATTTTATTTAATTAACAAGTGCAAAATTGTATATTTTGTAATGTTCGTCACTTTTTGGGGTAGTTTTGCCTTTATACCGTTTACAGTTGCTAATAACTTAAGTGACGAAGGTTTGTTTGTGGGAAATTTAAGAAAAAGTATTCGAATGTATTTTCATATTCTTTATGTCATTGTTATACTGAAAGGTGTTTTTATCCTAATAGCAACTACTTTTATAGTCATCGGGTTTGCTAAGAAAAACAAAATATCAGCGTCTTCATCGAATTCAAACGCAAGCCAAGATAGACAGCTGTCCATTTTACAGATGTGCTTAGGTATACCGGTTATTATTAACGAAGTTTTTTATGTAACGAACAAGTTAATGAAACCCATTGTTGGTAGAAAAGCAAGAAAGCTTTTAGAGTTCGAAGAAGCTCTACGTCATCTTGAAATTAGGAAGGTCAAACTTTTCATGTGGTTAATGATGGGAATAACGTATCAAATCGCGCATTGTTTCAATTTTTATTGGTACATTTTATTAAGCAAAAGATTTCGAAGTGAATTTTTCAAAACAGTACGAACTATATTGAGAAAGGAAAGCCTGGCAGAAAAAAAGACTAGTATTTCACAAAATACCCAACAAGGAACCCGAGTTACTAAATTGTGATGTCTTGATTTTAACTGAGCAACTGTTGTGTTATGAGCATTTGTTCGTAAGCGGGTGTATGTTTTGAAATAGTCTATACTATAGACTCTATAGATATTGTGAGTAGTTTCTTGCTTCTGTTCATGACCTGTTTTTATATTATTATTATCCACTTTTGATGCATCTTTGCTAAATTGAGGGGGGCTACCTGTGTAAGTGAAAACTTTAGGTTCTCCGGTTCTTCAAATTTGCACACATTGTAGGCACCGTGAAGGCGCCTTGCAGATGTAAAAAACAAAAAAGCTATTACGAATTTTTAACTAGGGGATCTTAAAATTCGATTATACGTGTAAATCATAGGCGCAAAAAACTTATTTTGTAGGGCTGGGCACGGTTACAAAATCTACTAAGGTACTTTCTTTCTATTACATATTGCTATATTTATTTTGTTTCCATTAAAACCCTTTTCTGTGGGTAGTTAATTCCAGTTTGTCAGTATGTAATCATTTGTTGTTAATTGGTTAATTAATTAATTAATCTTTAATGCAAATATACAAAATTAGTAATCTTCTGCGTTGTGCACTTACTACTTAGACTATACTTAAGACTACTTTAACCAAGAGTACATAATAGCGTCTCACTCTATATAGAAGAAGAGTGAGACACTCTCCAGCCCTGCCTGTGTTCTAGCACAGGTAGACGCGCTGGTCGTTTTCAGGCTACATGTTGACATTCTGTGCAACATGTGACTGGCCAATCAGCGCGTAGATTCTCTGCGTAACACACTTTAGTATATAGTCGCTGATGCGTTGATAAGCATTAAAATAGGGATAATAGCTTAATAACTCATTATTTATTTATAGTCTGCTTGCAAAAACATTAAAAAAGGTTTGCAAATACCTTTAGGGATATTTTGGCAAACTTTCGGAGTGAGACACTCTCCAGCCCTGCCTGTGTTCTAGCACAGGTAGATGCGCTGGTCGTTTTCAGGCTACATGTTGACATTCTGTGCAACATGTGACTGGCCAATCAGCGCGTAGATTCTCTGCGTAACACACTTTAGTATATAATCGCTGATGCGTTGATAAGCATTAAAATAGGGATAATAGCTTAATAACTCATTATTTATTTATAGTCTGCTTGCAAAAACATTAAAAAAGGTTTGCAAATACCTTTAGGGATATTTTGGCAAACTTTCGGCGAAATTGATTGAGAAACTTTTGAGATATAAACTTTTCTGAATTTCTCAAAAGTTTCTCAATCAATTTTGCTGAAAGTTGCCAAAATATCGCCAAAGGTATTTGCAAACCTTTTTTAATGTTTTTGCAAGCAGTCTATAAATGAGTAATAAGTTATTAACCTTTTATCGTATCCCGTTTTATGATTGGAGCACGTGCACAAGCGTCTGCCAATCAGAGAATAGCAGCTCGTTCCTGATTGGCCAGTCACATGTTGCACAGAATGTCAACATGTAGCCTGAAAACGACCAGCGCATCTACCTGTGCTAGAACACAGGCAGGCTGGAGAGTGTCTCACTCTTCTTCTATATAGACTGAGACGCTATTATGTACTCTTGCTTTAACTCAGATGAAATTTTGTATGACGTTTAATTGTAATAAAAACTTTTTATGGCAGAAAATGCCAGCTCACGAGAATCCGACTGTTTGCCTGCTCTCATATTGTACTTTAAAAATGTATGTCATACAGCTTATGTTATAAATATGTAATATGTAGCCTTTTGTCTATCTGTTTTATTTTTATTTTTTTATTTTATTACTTTTTATATCTTTGGCCACTTTTTTCATTGCTTTAGTTAGGTTAAAAATCTAGTTATGATCTGCCCAGCTACACTAAAATACGTTGAGAAGTCATACATAAGGTAGAAGGGTGGACTTCACAAAGGTGGTATTAATTAAACCATAGTTTTACGTACGCGTTTACATGATTTGCACATAATTTCATTATGTAATATTGCCTGATTAGTTACAAATTTCGTTAGATTTTCTTAAGGTAGCGCTCAGCAACAAAACTCATGTTTGGCGCTCAGCTCATGCAATAAATAGCAATACCACTTTAATTGTATATCAAAGAGACATCAAAAAAACCTATTTACAATACAGTTCAGCACTTAAATGTGAATGTGTCAAATTTTATAACCATGTTGAATTTCCTATTCACACTAATTTTGTTTTTGACCTAGCTCAGCGAAACTTCAACCGATTTTGATGATCTTGGTATCAATAGAAAGATCTCTCAAAAATCTAGACGTGATTGATTTTCGATTTTTCATTTTTATTTTTGATTTTGCAAAAAATCGATTTTTCAAAAATCAGTCGTGTTTGAACGACTACAAAAAATGCTGCGGGCCAAAATTTGAAAATCGAAAAACTTTCACGTCTGCATTTATATTCTTTCTTTCATTGTGCAAATTTTCAACTCAATCGCAAACGGCAGCTGGGACCCAGGTCCAAAAAAAGTAGTCGATTTCGCTACGCAAAAATGTAAGGTTTGCCCACACGTTTCACTTTTTCAAAAATTAGACCTTTCCTAGTACTGCATATTTCCGTTGAAAAAGTTACAAAAAGCCATACTCAATTTTTTAAGAAATTAAATCAAAATTTGACATTTTCGAAGATTTATCAGCTTTGTAGGTTTTTCATTTTGGATTTGCTATTTTCACGGCTAAATAACTCAGCAAAACTTCAACGTATTCTTAAGTTTAATACATCGATTTAAAGCTAAGAAACCGCATATTTCAATGGTATGAGTAATCATTTTATATGGAAACAAAAATTTTTTTGCTACGGCTACAAAATTGTCCAAAAAAATTAAAAAAAAATTTATCACAATATGCGCATCAAATGAAAGCTATTTTATTTTAAACAACTTTCCTTCAAGACATTATGGTCAAAAATGCCGCTGAAAAAAATTAAACGCCAAAGTCGGTTCCCCTGAGCGCCACCTTAAACCATGGTTTTAGCGCAGTAAAAATTCGAAACTTGTAGCACACCTCTGTTTAACTTTTATTTCAGCTTAGCTAAAACGATGGTTTACAAAAATCCACAAAATTCGTAAGGAATCAGGCGATATTTCGTAATGAAATTATGTGCAAATCATATAGGTAAAAACGAACGTAACACCGCTTTTGTGAAATCCACCCGAAGTGTTTTCATTTCAGTTACAGTAATGGAAAAAATTAGTACTGTAGCAACCCGGCCAAAGTGTCGAATTCTGATCAGTTGTTAGTTCTTAACTTAAAAATTACGTAAATAGAATGTTTCGACTTAATGTCTATAACTTTTAGAAACTCAAATTTAGACCTAGCTGAGTTGAAAGTTATCACATAAATAGGCTAAATTGAATGAATATGGGATAAATTGAACAAGTACAAATATAAATGATAAAAGTACAAAACTTAAAACCGTAAATAGAACTCACATAAACTCAACTACAGTAAAATAAAATAACTGGACGCTAGCCAATCGATAAACAGTGCGGGTGCGTTGAGTTGACTTGAAAACACGAGTACCTACTTAAGAATATTGGGTTGAAGTTGGGAGTACTAGTGGTCCATAAAAGAAAAACAAATCTTTTTTTCTGCTTTTCCTTGTTTCCTCAATGAAAATCAAACAGTTTCCGGAAATAATTGTCATCGTACGGTAGTCCTAGAAAAATGTCACATTGCCAAAAAACTTTAAACAAAACATAATTTTTTGTTGTTTTATTGAAAATTTTCATAGTTGAATACATCTTAGGTTAGGTTTCCAAAATAAAAACAAAATACAACATAAGACGTGTATACTGCAAATTGTAAAAAACCGTAATGCGTTCAACATGTGCTCACCCAACAACAATAAACCAGCACAAAACTTATGCCACAAAACTGAGTTTATGATTCGCTGCTTGCGCTTTATCCATACGGTTTCTATAGATGAATTAATTTCGTTTATAAACTCAACTTGTGTTACCTACAAGACAGTTTTTACGCGTATATACTATATTCTAACTGCTCGATTTAACACGTATGTTCTTTTTCTGTGCAGTACACTTGAAAACTGGGTAGGTCTTAAAAATACATTGTATGTGTGGGCGTGTTTGTTCTTACTGTGTGCTTATCGAACATCCTAGTAAAGTTTAGTGAATAACGTATTGTGGCTACCAGGCGTGGATGTTGTTATATTTGTGGGTGCAGTATATCCTAAAGCACACAGATGTGACAGACACAGATCATCACAACGCACAGATCATCACAAAAGTGCTGGCAAATTTTGCATACTCTGACAGTAATATGACTAAACCTATTACAACAATGTTTCCCAGATTGTATATTAGCACGTCAGAACCGAAACGAATTGAAGTCTAGAAACCATCGGTGAACCATGCGATGGCAAGACTACACGTGGATTTTGATATAACAAGATCATCAGTGGCTAATTTTGCAACTGACAATAGCATGGCGCACAAAGAGCGGTTTGTAGTGCTGGGTTTAAAGTACATATTTAGTAGTTTAGAGTGTATTAGAATTTATAAATGGCTTTTATAATATAGTTATTAGTTCTTGACTTTAGTTGAAACTTATGTAACTTGAAAGCACAAAAACATGTGGCAGTTTGACATATTATGGATGTAAACTTTACATGTCCGAGAAGGGGTGCCCCCCCTACCCCCCCTCCCCATGTGCGTCTATGATGTTAAGGAGTTGCTTTAAAATTGTTGCTGCCGCGTTATATATTCGAAGAATATCCTCGGTGTTCTAAGCATGTCGCAATGAAATCTAATGTATCGAAAATTAATTTAACTCTACTCGCAAAACGTGCTTGTTTGAAGTATTATGTTTGAATGTTTGAATGTTTATTCGGAGAAAATACCAGCATACAATTCCGATACTGGAACATACCTATTATGCTATTACGCAACACACTGACGCAGATTACACCAGTGACGGTAACATATAGAAAGTAAATGCATATATTTTTTATATATATATAAATAAATATATATATATATATATATATATATATGCATTTTTACTTTCTATATGTTCTATCTGAATGTAATCTTATTACATAATGCATAATATTTATGTTCCATATCGTAATTGTATTATTCTCCGAAACATTTAAACATTGTCAAACATAATACTTAAACAAGCACTTTGCATAAAGTAAATTAATTTTAGATACATTAATTTTCATTGCGACATGTAAACACCGAGGATATTCTTCAAATATATAACGCGGCAGCAACTTCAACAACTCCTTAACATGTAGACGCACATGGGGGGGGGGAGCCCCCTTCTCGAACATTAAAGTTTACATCCATATATGTCAAACTCCACTGTTTTTGTGCTTTCAAGTTACATAAGTTTCAACTAAAGTGAAAAACTAATAACTATATTATAAAAGCCATTTATAAATTCTAATACACTCTAAAACTACTAAATATGTACTTTAAACCCAGCACTACAAACCCTCTTTGTGCGCCATGCTTTGTTGCAAATGCACTGTTTTATCAAAATCCACGTGTAGCTTCCATCGCATCATTTCACTAGATCTTTTTTCCAATTCGTTTCGGTTCTGACGTGTATATACAATTGTGGGAACATTTGTTGTAATAGGTTTATTCTATTACTTTAAGAGTATGCAAAATTTCCACACTTTTGTGATGATATATACATTGAGATATCTTATCTGTGTGCTTTAGGTATACTGCACCCACTAAACAACATCCACACCTTGTCCTCACTCAACTACTCAGATTTCGATCAGCACACAGTAACCACGCCCACCTTCAATATATTTTTAAGACCTACCCAGTTTTCAAGTGTACTGCACAGAAAAGAACATACGTGTTAATAGAGACAGTTAGAATATAGTATATACATAAAAACTGTCTTGTAGGTAACACAAGTTAGTTTATAAACGAAATTAATTCATATAGAAACCGTATGGATAAAGCGCAAGCAGCGAATCATAAACTCAGTTTTGTGGCATAAGTTTTGTGTGGTTTATTGTTGTTGGGTGACACATCTTGAATCATTACGGTTTTACAATTTGCAGTATACACGTCTTATGTTGTTTTTTGTTTTTATTTTGGAAACCTAACCTAAGATGTATTCAACTATGAAAATTTTCAATAAAACAACAAAAAATTATGTTTTGTTTAAAGTTTTTTGGCAATGTGACATTTTTCTAGGACTACCGTACGATGACAATTATTTCCGAAACTGTTTGATTTTCATTGAGGAAACAAGGAAAAGCAGAAAAAAGATTTGTTTTTCTTTTATGGACCACTAGTACTCCCAACTTCAACCCAATATTCTTAAGTAGGTACTCGTGTTTTCAAGTCAACTCAAAGCACCCGCACTGTTTATCGATTGGCTAACGTCCAGTTATTTTATTTTACTGTGGTTGAGTTTATGTGAGTTCTAATTATGGTTTTAAGTTTTGTACTTCTATCATTTATATTTGTACTTGTTCAATTTATCCCATATTCAACTTCACCTATCTATGTGATAACTTTCAACTCAGCTAGGTCTAAATTTGAGTTTCTAAAAGTTATAGACATTAAGTCGAAACATTCTATTTACGTAATTTTTAAGTTAAGAACTAACAACTGATCAGAATTCGACACTTTGGCCAGGTTGCTACAGTACTAATTTTTTCCATTACTGTAACTGAAATGAAAACACTTCGGGTGGATTTCACAAAAGCGGTGTTACGTTCGTTTTTACCTATATGATTTGCACATAATTTTCATTACAAAAATATCGCCTCGAATTCCTTACGAATTTTGTGGATTTTTGTAAACCATCGTTTTCAGCTAAGCTGAAATAAAAGTTAAACAGAGGTGTGCTGCAAGTTTCGAATTTTTTACTACGCTAAAAACTCATTTTGGGGTTTAGGAGAAAATCTAACAAAATTTATTAACTAATCAGGCAATATTACGTAATGAAATTATGTGCAAATCCAGTGTAAAAGATTACGTAAAACTACTGGTTTAATTAATACCACCTTTGTGAGGTCCACGCTTCTCCCCTTATGTATGACTTCTCAAACGTAGGGTTTAGTGTAGCTGGGCAGAGCATAACTAAATTTTTAACTTAACTAAAGCAATGAAAAAAGTGGCCAAAGACAAAAAAAGTAATAAAATAAAAAAATAAAAATAAAACAAATAGACAAAAGGCTACATATTACATATTTATAACATAAGCTGCATGACATACATTTTTAAAGTACAAAATATGAGGAGCAGGCAAACAGTCGGAAACTACATGAGCTGGCATTTTGTGTCCATTAAAAAGTTTTTATTACAATTAAACGTCATACAAAATTTCATCTGAGACAGAGCAAGAGTACATAATAGCGTCTCAGTCTATATAGAAGAAAAGTGAGACACTCTCCCCAGCCTGCCTGTGTTCTAGCACAGGTAGATGCGCTGGTCGTTTTCAGGCTACATGTTGACATTCTGTGCAACATGTGACTAGGCCAATCAGGAACGAGCTGCTATTCTCAGATTAGCAAAAACGCTTGTGCGCGTGCTCCAATCATAAAACGGGAATACGATAAAAGGTTAATAACTTATTACGTATTTATGCGTCTGATTGCAGAAACATTAAAAAAGGTTTGCAAATACCTTTGGGGATATTTTGGCAACTTTCAGCAAAATTGATTGAGAAACTTTTGAAAAATTCAGAAAAGTTTATATCTCAAAAGTTTATCAATCAATTTCGCCGAAAGTTTGCCAAAATATGCCTAAAGGTATTTTCCAGGCCTTTTTTAATGTTTTTGCTAGCAGACTCTAACATAAATAATGAGTTATTAAGCTATTATCCCTATTTTCATGCTTATCAACGCATTAGCGGTTATATACTAGAATATGTTACGCAGAGAATCTACGCGCTGATTGGCCAGTCGCATGTTACACAGAATGTCAACATGTAGCCTGAAAACGACCAGCGCGTCTACCTGTGCTAGAACACAGGCAGGGCTGGAGAGTGTATCACTCTTCTTCTATATAGAGTGAGACGCTATTATGTACTCTTGGTTAAAATAGTCTTAAGTATAGTCTAAGTAGTAAGTGCACAACGCAGAAGATTACTAATTTTGTATATTTGCATTAAA
>JASANF010019694.1:0-19251 GCA_030248245.1 Trissonchulus sp. WLG1_4
CAACAGGACGTTTTCAAAAGAACAAAAGGACGGACGAGCAAAAGGACAACTAAAAAGGAAAAGTACATACAAAAGAACGTTTTCAAAAGGACACCCGAACAAAAGTAAAAGAACAAAAAAACGACCAAAAGGAGAAAAGGACAGCCACAATATTGACTATTGGCCAAGCCTTGAGGTTGGCCGTCGTATACCCTAACCGATCCTTACAAGATTACTCTGTATTAGCGAAGGATGTATACCTACCTACCCTATGCAGTGTGTCTGCAACTGAGAGTGTGAGAGTTCATTTCTGTGTACCACTGCGGCAGTCATAGTGACACCGCCCCGTAAAAATTCGCCCCCGGACACAGTTTTTCAGAAAAATTCGACCCCTATACAAACAAAACCGTTTTATCACTACCTATTTTTCTACTACGAGCATCTCCCCACGACAGAAAATGTCCTGTTTTCTATTTTAGAAAGCATTTTAAGGAGTTAATCGACTTTTGCCTAAAAGTTTTTTTAAAAAAGTTTAAAAATATGTTTGACAATTCACAGATATTTCATATCAAAATCTTTGTTCTTTCAATTAAAAAAATCAATCTAACAGAAAAAAAGTGAAGTTTTTTCGAAAATGTACGCAAAACGTTTATTCTGACAAAACTAACGGCACCGCACCGCTCTCAATAATTTTTAATCGGAACATTTGTTGGTTGACAACATGCATCTAAGTATGGGAAATGGTGGTGACTGGTGATGACCTCCCACCAAACCGAGGGTCCTTGGGGGATGGACTTTAGGATTCTCCGGTCGATCAGGGGTGAAGGTCCGAGGGTCCCCAATATTTGTTATAAAAATTTTCTTTGATAAAGCCTTGAAAAAATATACGGCCGATTGCACCAACTTATTCTCGAGCTATTCTTATTCTCGAGCTATGCCAGAATAGTTATTCTCGAGGTTTTATTCTCCAACTTTTCCCCTGCACCATTAGAGAATAGCTCGAGAATAACTATTCTCGAGAATAGCTGGAGAATAACTTATTCTTCAGCTGTCCAATAAAAATGTGGCTGCATCATTGTTATCCAATCACAACCTAGCAGACAGCCAATTGAGCTCGAGAATAAGCCAACATAAGCCCCGCCTACAGATTCGTTGTGTGAGCAGATTTGTTTCTCGTCCGCTCACCGAATCTACGTCGACTTGGGCCCAGTCAGTAACCTGATGGCGAACGAAACCCGAATGCGAGCATTTTTAAACTTTTTTGTTTTGTTGTTTTTACTCTAAACAAATAATATATGAGCTAAATGAACATGAATATGTTAAAAATATGGAAATTAGTATGTTTTTCTAAAAGTTATTAGGTTATTCTTCAGCTATTCCTGGTCTAGATCAGGAATAACTTACACATTACATGAGAATAGCTGGAGAATAAGCTATTCTCTAACTTTCGTTAGTGCAATAATGTTCGTTATTCTTCAGCTATTCCTGAGCTATTCTATAACTATTCTTGAGCTATTCTCCAACTTCGAGAATAACTATTCTCGAGCTTAAATATTGGTGCAATGAAAATTTATTTTATTCCTGAGCTATTCTCGAGCTATTCCTATTCTTGAGCTATTCTTTGTTGGTGCAATCCGGGGATAAAAAAGTAGACCAACCCATAAAAACGGTTTCGAAAATCGAATAGGAAGGCGGATTTTCCCGGAAAAATTTGACCGGGGGAGGTTTATTTTCTCAGGGACCCATTTTTCCCATGACACCAGTGTCATAGGAAGCCCCCGGGCATATTTTCCTAGGGAAATCACCCCCCTAAATTGCATTTTCAGGATAGTTGTACATAAATGGCTTACGCTTTACATGGTTTCTTTCTATGCACATTTTTCGCAGTTTCTTGAGAGCGCTTTAACAAACATTTTAAAGAAAACTTTCGAGCACACAAAAGTTTTCAGATATACTATGTATGTTCTGGAAAAACTTGTAGTTTACACTGTAATTTTTTTACAATATATCTATGTATAATGCCTGATTAGTCCAGGGTAATGGATTAATACAATGAACTTCATAACGAAGTGATGTGGATCGGATCGCCGGATCGGATCGGATCGCCGATCCGGGGGTCGGATCGGATCGGATCGGATCGCTGAATTTGCCGGATCGGATCGTCGGATCGGATCGGCTTTAAAATTTCGGATCGGCGATCCGGATCGGTAGTATAAGTTTTGAGTCTCGACCACAAAATTTCATAATTTGCCAAAAATTTTGCGGAATTTCAAAAACCTTTCGAGCGATTAATCAAACGCACAAGTATAACTACTACTCAAATTATCAAAATATCGGCTTTATACTAGCGGAAGCGTACAGTTAATGCATACATAAGTGGAGAGGAGGTTTCTCATCATTCAAGTTGCGTGACGACACGTACTAAATGTGTGGTGTGAAATGTTAAGAAATATCTTAAGTATCTTAATTTTCGCCTACAAAACATCTTGCAACATTGTTTTCGTTAACACCAGAGTTGTGCATTGTTCGAAGGCAGAATCGACGCGGATCAAAATTTTCGATCCGCACCCCAATCCAACCCGCGGTTTAACACTTGTGGGTAACCCACGATCCAACCCGCGCCGTCAAAGTCGACCCACGACCAACCTTGACCCACCATTTTAAGATACCGCTCCTGATAATCGATCGTTTTAGTTGATAGTCCTGTACAGCTGTACATTGTTCACATTGTTACCTAATGTAACAGAATGGTACCCAAATTTATGTACCCAGATTGGATTGAATACGTGAAAAATTTTTCAGAATTCGCCGGTTGACAAAATGCAGCGACCCGCGCAGCCTGAAGTGGGTACCCAAGGGTTGACCCACGGCGTTCGGATTCAACCCAACCCAACCTGTGGGTATCCACGACCTACAGTAGTGACCCAAAATTAAGAAATTTCTATTTTCCAATTAATGAAAATTTTTGGTCGTGGGATTGTCTACCAAGCTTTCATTGCAAAAATTCCATCTTATTGTCTATATGGCATATGCTAAATCATTAAATTTATACAGCAATGTACTCGATATAATAAGTTATACTTAACGATATTTTTACGAAAAATGAGATTTTTTTAACTTTCATCAAGGTACGCAATTTTTAATCGGATCGGATCGGCGGATCGGATCGGATCGGCCGATCCGGGCTTGGATCGGATCGGATCGGATCGCCACTCAAGCTTCCGGATCGGATCGACATCAAAATTTGGGACCGATCCGATCCGATCCACATCACTAAAACGAATATATGTAGTAATAAAAATATAAAAACAATATTCTGAAAAAGAAAAGAAAAAAGACAAAAATTGTGACAAACAATGCCAAATTTTGATTATTTTGTATAACGCTTTGCTGAAACTGTCCAAAACCATACAAAAGTTGTTCAGAAACTATTCAAACTTTCAAGTAACTGAAGCCACCTACGCATGAAATGAAGTAAATGTTTAATACATATAACATGAATAATGTAAAATTTATCATGAAACCATCGAAATATCGTATGTAAAAAAGGCAATTTAGGGGGAGGGCATTTCCTGAGGGTGGCTATATTTTCGTGGGAAAATTGGTCCGGTGGGGCGGACTTCTTGGGAGTGCTCTATTTTACACCCTCAATCTGAAGTGGCGTAATTATTTCATAATCAGTGTGAACGGACATGCCTATATGAAGCAACCCTTGTTGTGGTGGTGTTTCTCCAGGCGGTAAGGGGATGGATACACGTTAACCCTATGTTGTGGTGTTTCTCCAGGCGGTAAGGGGATGGATACACGTTAACCCTATCAACGTAATCAGCAATTATGTAATACTTAAGCGATTATGAACTATGTTGCGTAACTACGCGGAAGATTGCACAATGCGCGCCCGGTGGCTGCGACACTATTTCCCGTTTGGCAAGGGTCACAACTTCGATACGAGTTAGGTCATTAGCAAAAGCTTCTTTGTCTTTGTAGCGTTAGGGATGATAAGGTTTATTCATTAATATATAATCACCAACTCATATCAAAAGTACATTTAGCGTCTCACTCTCATAGAATAAGAGTATCGGATGCGGCCGTCGAAACCGGCCTATTTCTTTATTTCTTCCGTTAGAGCCATAAAGCTTACATAGGTACATATGTTTACCTTTGCTCTCACTTGGTATATTTGCCATATTTGCGTTGAACCTAAAACTAATGAGTCTTAGCAACAAAAAAACGGTGTAAGTTATTCAAAGTTTTTAATTAGACTTTCATGTGTGTAACGTAAAGCACAATATCGCTTATTGCTGCGCATACACAATGGCATAATATCATGTACATTACATAAATAAGCATAGTAATAATAGTTGCACAAAAACCAAATTAGATAAGAAAGAAACTGTAACAAAACCAAAGGCATGTGTTCAGTGTTGTTAATCTAAGTTTGTTGTCACTTTAATTTCTAATATTTTTGCTAATCTGACATCTGAGATTCTAAATGCTAACCCTTGCAGAAACGCACCCTTGAAGGTTGAAACCAAAATTCTCTGACAAAGCTTTAACGGGGTTATTCTGTGAACCATTTTAAAAACCTACTAGCAGAAGTTACGCATTTTTCTAGACAAGAAAAATTCAACCAGTAGCCCGTTTCAATAATCTCACAGGCCCACAGGCACAAATTTGTGGGCCTGTGGCCACAGGTGCCTGTGAATCCAACTTCAATAAGCATAAAATGCTACCTGTCACAGGCAACAGGCACAGGTAAGAATTTCACAGGTAAAGCACGCAATCTGATTGCATGCACGGCTTTCCCGCAAACGCACATAGGTACGCTGCTGAATAACAGCTTGGCTGTTATATGCACGTTATATGAATTTCGCTGTGCCTGTGGCCTGTGAGCAGTGACCTGTGCCTGTGAGATATTGAAACAGAAATCACAGCCACAGGCTCACAGGCCCACAAATTTGTGGACCTGTGAGTTTATTGAAACGGGCTACAGATCGATATTCGAATCAAACAATTTGTTTCTTCAGACTAATTTAAAGTTGCGGGTAAAAAGTAATTTCTTGTCGACTACGAACACTTATAACCATAAACATGAAATCGTTCTAAACGGTGAAATAAACATTACAACACAAACATACACAATACTGAACCGGGATTTATATAAAGTATGTACATTGTGGCACTGTGAAGCATTTAGTATCAACTGAGCAGAAGCTATGCTAATTACAACGAAAATATACAAACATTAACCCGAAATTGTACGTTGTACACAAGCAGGAATACACAGAAATTGGTTGCCCACAAGGCATTTAGACATCACATAGGGCGCGGGATTACTCCTCCCCCAACCCGACCCCGCTTCCCCCCCAGAATGTTTTGAAAGTAGCACACGAAGCAAAAATCGGCGGCCAGGAGCAAAATTGGCGGTTCACTAAGCAAAAGTCAGTAGCTCGGGAGCAAAATTGGTGGCGCACGAAGCAAAATCGGTCGGAAAAGTGCGACCCGGTCGACGGCTCCGCTCCCAGATTTCCTTAGCTGCACATGTGTGGATGGATATCAACATCCAAAAGATCAAGAATTAGTAATTAATATGCGAAAGATGTAAATTTCTAGCAGGCAGGTACACACTGAGGATAAAGATTACATATAATTTTGGGAACCCATCTTTGATGGCCAAAAAATGATCAATAGTCTAAATTCCTGCTAAATCCTCCGGGCAACCAAACGGACAAGTATAAACACAAAACAAGCTGAAAAAGGACTTAGACTGCCATACAAGGGATATTAATGAAATATACACACTAATAAAATACACTTCATTAAATATTAATCATATAGTAATACCCTGTGTAAATTACACGTCATGTTAAATTAAGGTTACAGCATTTTACATTTTGAATTCCCTGTGGGGCGGGTATCTACTTTCAACCTCAGGCTTTAGGCGGCACCCTTTGTTCGCACAACATCAGAGGATTTAACCTGTCAACGCAGACGCTAACGAGAAAAGTTTTGTAAACAGTCAGCTGAGAGTGAAATTCAATAGTATCAATCTACTTTCATTTGGAATTTAGACAACATCAAACAAAGGGTGCCGCTGCCGAACTAACAAGCCTGACTAGCGAGGTAAAATTAATCACAGAAATAATATGCATAAAATTTTGCAAGTAAATGCAGATCGTACGGTTTAGTCGTTCTACAAACTTTCGTCAATGTTATGTTAAGTTACTTAAGTAAATCTACTTAATAGAATTAAAAGGCCCTGACAAGATGCTATATAAATGGCTCGCTTCGACACTACATATTGACTCAGACTCTTTTCCGAAAAAACAGGTGCCAAAAAATTAAATTATACCGCCCAATTTAAAACACAGCAAAGTCATAAATATTACAATAAATAAGCAAAATAGAGACTCAAAAATGTGTAAACAGACATGCTGTAACAGCTTTACTCGGTTCGTGTTATACATAGCTATCAATCTAAAGCCCGGTTCATACTTATCCTTAAGGCCATACGGACAGGGACAATGTCACATTTCAATTGAATGCAATGAGAAATCGACACAATGAATTTGCTAAATTTTTATTAATTAATTAATTAACTAATGGGCTGGCCACTGGACTTAACCCCCACCGTTGTTGATGCAGAAACTGCTACAAAGACCAGATTTTTAAAAACGCTTGGGGATAAAACTATAAGGACAAGTATGAACCGTGCTTAAATCCGCCAAAAGCTATTCTCAGTTCCTCACATATCAACCACAATTTCTTCTTCTTTGTGACCGACCATGTGTCCGGTGGGCGTTTTGGCCTCGTGGGTTTTCGAATGTTTGCTCAGATGATCAGATCGCATGAATCGCTTTCCGCACTGGCGACAGATGAATCGCTTGTCGCCCGTATGAGTCCTCAGGTGTCGCTGAAGCTCGTCGCTGCGCGTAAACCGTTTCCCACAAAAAAGCCAGTGGCAAATAAATGGTTTCTCGCCTGCGTGCCAGCGAAGATGGGCCTTCAGGTGGGAGGTTTTGCCGTACGCCTTGCCACAACCAGGAAAATGACAAATGTGCATTTTCTTTTTGCCAGAGTCCGCGCTAGGGCTGAGACAGTTGGGACACTGACAACGGCGACACTTACGGGCCTGAAAGGGGGGCGAGGCGGGCACACTGAGACCAGGACCCCCCGGGGTTTGAGGGGACACGGGACCCCCGGAAAAGAGGGGCCCCAGGCCAGGCAAGCCGGGGTGAAAGTGTCCAGGGGGGGAGAGGGGTAATGCGGGCCACCAAGGGGGGCTAGAATTAAGAGAGTCCAATGACGGGGGCTTGGTGGTGGGACTGCAGGGCAGAGAGAGACTGGAGGGGAACCCAAATGACCCAAAACCACACAAAGAAAAGGGGGGCCGAGCGTCACTGGAGGTCTGTCTGAGACCGGGAGGGGACAGATTCATAATCAGCGGCTCAGGCACGGCCCCGGGGGGAAGCAGGGAAAATCGGGGGGCAGCCTCAAAAGTGGGGGGCAGTCGGGGGAAATGAGATTCTGAGGGGGTGAGAGGGGGCACGAAAGTTGCCCTGGGGCTTCGAGGGCTGTTTCCCAATTTGGCGGCTTTGGCGGGGGACGGGCCATCGCTGGACGAAGGGTTGTCATCCCAGGGACGAAAGACCGGACGACAGGGACCATCGGACTTGGTGGAGGTGGGGGTCGGCTGAAACAAAGAATGCAAAATTTATATATATAAATATATATATATATATAAATATAAATATATATATATATTTATATATATATATATATATATTTATTTATATTTGTTTTGCCAATAACTCATGATACCGACTATGAATCACAAAAAATTTGCCACAGCAAATTTTTGTAACACCTCCCGCTTGTGCACAAAATTTCAGAAGTCTATCCCAACAATGAGATTAGTTATTAGGAAACCAAATTTTAATCTGATCTGATTAATCAATTTTAGGAATTGGCCCTGTTAGATCTATAGTAATCTATAGTTATAGCACAGAAACTTCTGTTACACCATCAAGAATACGACCAAGTTCTCGAACAGATTTGACCTAACCTAGGCCCTCTGACCTTAACTAAAACGTGCTGTCTTGTTTTCCGTGCCCACGGGCTCTACTTTCTGACGTGGACCATTTTAAAGCGTGCATGTTTCACTGAAGATAGAGCCTGATAACGTCATTTTGACTATTTAATTTAATAATAATTAATTATTTTATTAATTAATAAGTTTCTAGGTGATTTAAATAGTCGCACAAAATATGTGCTCGAGACTTGGTAAGGAACCAACAAGCCTGAATAGAAGTTTGAATCGTATTCAAGTCAATGAAAATGACCTCTGACCTGAGCCAAAGCACAAAACTAATTATAAACAAAGTAACATAGGATGAATATGTAGGTAATGTAGCATAGCCGTAATAAGGCACTAAAGAACATGGGTAACAAAATATTAATCAAGTTAGTTGAATAATAACTAATACACACCACAGCGTAATTTCTTGGTAATTATACTAAGCCAAGCCGTTATTATCTCGAGTCGACTATTGCATAATACAAATGAATATCAACCACATGGCTCGACCAATTTTTTTAATGTATGGGACCAAGCTTAAACGCGATTCCACTTTTTTGACATTTGGGAAAATGAGAGTCGAAAATCATTCCCAAAAGCCGATCCCTTGCACATTTGTATGTTTATGTTATTCCGATTATTTCATATATATATACATTTTTATGCAATTAATGCAAACTTAATCAATTTGAAGTCATTCAGCATTTTTACTATTAAAACAGTAACAAAGGAACACGGTAAACTGAGAAGTAAAACTTGACTGAGAAAACACTTTTGGAATGCAAATAAAGTGCAGTAAATATAACAGCTGACTGAAGTCAATTCAAATTTAAAATACTTTTCAGAATTAAATGTAGTAAATCACTGATCACCGTATAACAGATGTGACAATTTTCGGTTGATTGGAAGGAAACATTTTCTCACGAAATTGACTGCCATAAACAATTACGCCATAAAAATACACTAAGATGTATGTAACTAAGATACTAGATAGTTAATTACCTAACTAAATTAAAATAGAATTATTACTTTTAAATAAGAGTAGTGTGACTGCTTACATGTCGTAGGACATATTAAACATTAGACATAGTACGTCTCTGATTACGTCTTACGGATCGTAACGGATATCCAGCTCATTCAATTTAATAAATTGGATCAATTAATCCACAACTGGATTTAACGGATTAGATTTAAATTTGTTTTGCGAATAACACAGCATAAGATTAGATTAGCCGGCAGAAATTTTACAGTATTCAGCTTTCTGGGATTATATTAGTGTGCCAAGTTTCATTAGAATACGCTTACCTAACGCTGTGTTATTAACCAAAAAAATTAAATCCAATCGGTTAAATCCAATTTTGGATAAGACCCTGAAATGCCAGTTTGTCTAATTATGGGAAATTATGTATGTTTCAGCAAGGATTACAGACATGTAAAAACTTCAATTTTTAGATGACGCACATACGAATAATTACTTGCTAAATTAGTTGCTACTAAAAAATGAAAAAGTATATACTTAATATCAAGAGTACATAATAGGAAGAGTATGACACTCTTCCTATTATGCCTACGGGCGTGCGTCCAATGCGCAGCGCGAAATAGCCCGTTTATGTACGGTTTTGAGGGGGGGGTACCCCCCCCTCAACTGAAGACCCCGTGCTCAACTGAGGGGGGGTACCCCCCCCCTCAACTCAGCACCCCGTCTTCAGTTGAGGGGGGGGGGTACCCCCCCCCTCATTTCAAGACACTGACAAGGACTTTCGTTGATGTGCTGAACTGAGGGGGGTACCCCCCCCCTCAACTGAAGACGGGGTACTGAACTGAGGGGGGGTAGCGCAAAGACTTTGTCAGTGTCTTGAAATGAGGGGGGGTACCCCCCCCCACAACTGAAGTCGGGGTGCTGAGGTGAGGGGGGGGGGACCCCCCCCCCTCAGTTGAGCACGGGGTATCGAACTGAGTAGGGGGTACCCCCCCCCTCAGTTGAGTACGGGGTCTTCAGTTGAGGGGGGGGTACCCCCCCCCTCAAAACCGTACATAAAAGGCCTATTTCGCGCTGCGCATTGGACGCGCGCTGCTAGGCATAATAGGAAGAGTGTCATACTCTTCCTATTATGTACTCTTGTTAATATTAATTGCATTACGTAAATGATACACAAAATTATTACATAAATCAAATTCCCAAATCTTACCTGTTGAACGAGCTGCATACTATTAAAATCCAGATCAGCAAAGAAATAGAAAAATCATACAATCGAGTGCCAAAAATCAAACCACAATTATTAGTGCTGGCATGCTAAAGCATACGGTAGCCAGGCCAAATACAGTCAATTCCTGTACGAGAATGAATAAAAGCAAACCAGTGTGACTACAGGTAATGCGACTGAAATGGGAAAGAACCACATAAGTCGAGCAGAGTAAACAGACAAATCTCCACCCAGCCTACTTTAGACCTATTGTCTCACTAATAGCATGGCGGGGGTTCCCCTTTAAACTGAGCCGAACCAATCATACAGCGCCTCCTATCGCGTATTTGAACTTTACCGCCCCATCCTAGAAGCGGCTTTAGTTCAAAAGGTAAATGCTCGTTGAAAAGCGTCTGCTCATGGGCCCCGTAGTGCACAAATCTTTTGTGTCTATATAACAAGAGCAGATAGGCCAGATACTGTAGAAATTGCGGGCCCTAGGGGGTACTGTAGAAAATAAACACTTTACTACACACATCACTACGCAAGTATTAAATAATTACTATTAAATATTTCGTCAAGAATGTTAACGTGATGTTCAATCAAATAAGTATAACTAAAAATGTTTATTTTAATTTAAAATGTAAAATAATAAATTACATTTTGATAACAAAATTACGGGCCCCCTTGTCCCCGTTTTGTGATAAAATGTCAATAGAAGACAAGAGAGAGATTGAAATCAAACGTAGTCACTTGAAGGGTTTAGGGTTGGTGTGCGTTTTGACAGGGATAATGGGTGATTTTATGAGCGCATCAATTACTACTAAATTGACAAGGGGCGTGGTTGCCATCAACAAGGTTAGGAATGATGGGGTCCCTTTACAACAACCCCTGAGCCGCCCTACGCCCTAAGCTTGATACCTGAAGCCCCAGACCCTTTGAAGTTACCCCGCCCGAATGCTAGGGTGTCAATTTTCCAGGCGGTTTCTTTGATTCTCTTTGATTTCTACCGCCCCCAAACGCCAAGCCTACCACTTACTACTTAGATATTTAGAATCCCACTTTTTCGGCGTTTGTATTCTCGGCTTGGCTTCGGATTCGCTGGTTGCCAAATTACAATTAGTCCAACCGAAACAGCATGAATGGCTGCTTAGCGTGACGTGACCTTCGCTAATTTTACAAACTTTTGGGCTTCTGTAGAAACTGAATTTAAGAAATATTTTAAGTTACTGTACATAAATCAAGACTTCAACTGGATTTTGTATTATTTTAAAATGTTACACGATCTAGTTTTAGTTTCTTGAAATAATGTCTAAGCGCTACAGTAGGTTCGAAAATTCCAATTGATTCTAATATTTAATTACTACCTTCTATCATAAAAGGGAAGTTAAGGGAGTCTCCAGGAAGGAGATACATAATACAGGTTAATTCTCCACGATGGAAGAGGGGGGTCTAAATGTTGGTTTTGTGTGTTGTCGTCGAAATTTTTCATGATTTTTGGGGGTGGAAACCAGTCTTGGATATCTGATTCAAGGAACGGGGGGAGGGGGGTAACACACCACTGATCTTGTCCGCAAATTGACCTGGTACGATATTTAGAAGGTGGCCTATATAATTTCTAAATAATAGAAAATTCGTATACAGACAAACAACCTACTGGTTTAATTTACACTGCCAAAGTTTGAGCCTCATAAGTCAGCAGCTTTGCCCAGCAACAAGACGCTACGCTACAGTAAGACAAATGTCCCTCCCGTCCCTCCGGCACTACTGTAAGCCAAAAGTGATCCCCCAGGGACTTTTTTGGGTCGGACATTCTTTGCCCTAACACCCCCATTCATTCTTATCGCCATAATGATTTGACTTTTCGGGTCCGATTTTTCAGCATCTTGACAAACAGGCTTTCAAAGCAAATGGCAATTTTTCGAATTTTTCAACAAGATTTTAATTTGATAAGGTGCTTAAATTACTGCCGGTTGGTGGTAATGTTGATAAACGAACATGCTGTTTTGAAATGCTAGGGAGCAAGCATTGACATAGAACTTTGATCAAAACTATTTGGGTGGGCCATACTTGAAATCCAAAAAATGTTCTTTCTAATCAGTCACTTGAAATTCAAAAAATTAATAAATTAGTGATGTCTGACACGCAAGCGTCCGCTTTTTTTCGATACACCCCCAAAAATTGATAGAAAACTCCCAACCTCTTCTGATAATCGGAAAATGTAACGACTTTTATTATAACTCTGGCCTTAAGTAATCAAAATTGGACTCAAACTGATAAGCCAAAAACTAGCTAGAGCTTTTAATTTTTAGCCAAGGACCCGACTTGACCGCCGGGACCAATAATTATGCAATAATAACTTAAAGTCGGCGTTTTGTTCTCAACCTCGCCAGTTTTTCCCAATTTTATTTTTTTATCCACCAACACGCGAGAAGGCCAAATTTGAGGGCGCGTTTATTTGAACTCCCCATTTCGGCTTTTTTGTCCCCCACATTATTTCCCAGCCAATTGGTCCGCCTAACGAACCCTCCAAAATGACCTGTCATCTAAGAGCACTACTTATTTCCTCAGCCCACTCAATTGTTATTATCAAGAGCACATAATCTGACATTATTTGCTCCTGTCATGAGCATTGGTCGTCCTAAATAGCCCATGACTGAACAACAATTCTCATGGAAAATTTCACCGGATGAAAAGTCCTGCCGACAATTTGACGTATTCAAACTTTCTTTCTACCGTAATCCTAAAGGAAGGCATTGCGGTCAGCAAGAGTACATAGGTAAAAAATTAGTGTAGGTTATTCCAGCCTCGGACTTTTTTTGACATAATACACACAACAGACTGGGCTTATTTTAGTCTCAAGTTCAGGAATGGATAGGGGGATCAAATGAGGCCAGGATTTTAACAAAAGTTCTAACCCATTTTAACTCACCAAACCTTACATGCCTGGAATACCTAACTTATGTCCAGATGGACTACAGCAGAAGTTAAACTTATGAGTCTGAGCTTGAGCTAAGTTCAAACTGATTTAGTTGTATCGCAGGCGCAGCTAGAAAACCAGGGAGGGTCGCAGGGGTCGGGAACTCGGGAGTACTGAGAAAGTGTAAAATTCCTTGTTTCTTAAGGGCTACCGTTTATCGCTTCCCGACCCTGTAACAGTGAGTGATTAAATTGAACTAAATAACATTTTTGTAATGTATTTGTCGAAAAGTGCAAAAAATCTTGGCTTCTGAGAGCTGTCACTCCAGACCGCTGCAAGCGGTAGCATTTCTACTACGCAGAAAAAGTGGCCGAGGTGTGACCCCATTTTCAAACTCCTGGTTATGCCCCAGGGGGGTACTTGTATTATCTTGAAGCGAGCCGAGTTTCAGTACGTGATGTTAACCTGGTGTAAAGTTGGTCACTATTCACCAAAATAGATAATAGTCCAAGTTTGAATACGACCAAAGACCGGAGCACTGCTGGCATGAGACAAACCTCTACATATCTATGGGTCTTACCTATCCAAAATTGAATTTATCTGATTAGATTTAACTTTACTTCGTCAATAACGCGTCAGTTGAACGTAATTTATTGAAACTTGGCGCACACCGAGGTACTGTATGTGAGCCATGTGGGACGAAATTTCAGCCGGCTATTTTCATTTTGTGCTGCGCTGTTAGCAAAATTAATTTAAATCTAATCCGTTAAATCCAATTTTGGATAAGGCCTTAGGTTCATAGCTCGAATGCATTTTTCTATTTCATCTACATACACACTTCGTATTTCCCACCCTGAGTTTTAATGGCAAATGACATCAATGAACAAAATTCTTGTTCTAACACGCAGATACCTTTATATAACCTAAAAAACTATTTTGCGGAACTGGGCGGGTTACTAGGGCTATCAAAACACAACACTGCGAAAAGGCAAGTGCTTATCTTTTCATAAAACATCACCGTGGGCTTATCCCTGTGTTAAAGCTTTGAAGTTAAGCCGCACTAGATTTCATGACACACCCCAGTTACAGTACTACGTATATCTATAGGCATACAAAGTACAGTGGCTAGAAAGCAAGTTGAAAACATGGAAAACTCATGTCTTAATATAGCATATAAGGATCGACCTATATGTCCTATGTATTTGTTTTGAACCGGTGTCAAAATAAATCGTGTCACCCAGGATACGATATTCTGCCCTCTCCAAGAAATCTTGTCCCCCTTCAAATTTTCAGAAAATCTCTTTCCCCTTTCAAAGAATTTTTGTACCCCTTCGGGTGTCAGCAAATTGTGTCCCACTTTCAGAAAGTCCTGTCCTGCGGTGCAGTTGCAAAACAACATTATACCATTTGGTTCTTTACATTAGCAGTGGCACGACCTGAACTGTCTGGTTGGAAGTAAGAATCGACCCTACAACTTTGTGAATTTGTAACTACGAATTTGTGACTATTAACGCATGGTGCATGCTTATGAATCTTTATATAATGTTATCTACAGTAAACGTCACAATTTTCACAAGTCATGCCAACCCGGCAGTTGTAAAAAAGTCACAGCATTGCAAAATTATTACTTTGTTATCTTTTTTTTCGCGGCCGCCTCAGCGGCCGTGCATACTAATTTCAGTCACTGCACTGAAACAACAATTGCATGTATGTAAATCATGCTTAGTTTCAGTGCAGTTCCATCCAGGCTGTGCTACAGGCACAGCAGCTGGCTGTCGGATAAGTGTGTGCGTGTGTACGGGTGTGTGTGGCTATGCGTGTATAAACAAATCGAGAATCGACACGATGTCAGCTCTAAAGTCTGCAGAGCGCTAATTTGCATGTGGAAAATGAGCGAGTCATAGTAACGAAATCTTATCACCGTTTTGTAAACGTCCGGTGTCAGATTTTGTAATTTAAGAGGGTCGACAGTCAGTCAACCCATCTATGCGGTTTAAACAAATGACATGTAGAAATTTGCAAACTGATAATTTGTTCAGCATTTTTCTAGCTTCACTGCACGTCGTCAGTCGTGTCAGATCTAGGTATGTAGGTGGTTGCTAGTTGGATCAAAAAATTATTTTGTCCTGTTGCCAACTCTAGTACACTGCAATGAAATTCAGATTCTGTGACTTGTCAGATGTTCTGCTAGCGCCATATGGACATGCCAAGTCTCAGATTACGTCCTGCACAGTGGACATAACCTTGTAGGTATAATTCCGTCTGCAGTAAAATATATCTGTGGACGCTACATGGATGTAGACGACCTTGCTTGTCTGATGGAATGATTGTCCGTGAACCAGTGGAAAAACCATACCAATTACTGTCAAGATGTTGGGCACAAGGTTGTGTATATATTTTGTAATTCAGCACACGCAAAAATTTGCTTAGTAGTAGGACAGTTTAGGTTACTGTACAGTGTGCAGTGAAGTCAATCGTGCGTATGAACAAACTCCGTTACGGAGTACAGTACGGGTGAACCATGGGATTCAGGATGGACTGCATGTTTGAGCTTCAGGTGCAGGGCTGCACAACAATTCAATTTGTTCAATCGTTCCTGCTCAGTATTGCACTGGTTTTGCCGCGCCAGATTTTACCGAAACGGTAAAATAATACTAAAGCCTAGTTCATAGTAGGGCAAAAAAGTCAGACCATTTTCATTTAAGTTAAAGTTAAAGTTAAAGTAAAGGCCATTGCTTCAATTTAAGTTAAAGTTACAGTTAAAGTAAGGCTCCGGCTTCAATTTAAGTAAAAGTTAAAGTAAGCCGAAAATCAATGACTTTTTTAAAATAACTTTAATTAAAGTTAAAGTAAGGTTATTTTAATTTAAGTTAAAGTTACAGTTAAAGTAAGACCTTTAACTTTTTTTGGAGTTAAAGTTAAAGTTAAAGTAAGACCCCTAACTTTTTTAATTTCAGTTAAAGTTAAAGTTTAACTTTTTTGCCCTAGTTCATAGTTGTCCGGAAGTGTCCGTATTGTCCGTATCCGTGTCCGTGTCCGGAAGGTTGTCCGTAACATTTGTCCGTGTCCGTGTCCGTAAGCAGCATTAAGTGTAGGTTATAGCACGATGTAGAGTGCACTCAGTAATTTATACGCACTGTTACGTGAAGCTCCAAGTGCATAAACGAGTGCGCTGCGCACGCGGGCTTCACGTGCCAGTGCAAATGATTGCTGAGTGCATGCTACAAAGTATTATAATGTACTTATGTTATAACTGTTTTGAAATAACAGTGCAATAACTAAGATGCACGCCTACAGCAGTGCTATAACTAACTTATACGGCACGCTGTGAATCTAGCAGCGTGCACTTAGTTATTGTCGTTAGTTATTGCACTGTTATTTCAAGACAGGTATGATATAATTCATAGTTCTACGGACACTCTACGGACAGTGCGTATGCATATAAAATAACGCCTATACATTCTGCAGCGTACCAAACGTGTGAGAATGCAACCTTCAAAAAATCAATTAAAACGTTCTAGGCACACTAAAATGCAGCTACTGAGCTCATATTACGAACAATTAAATAAAATTTTGCAATCCGAAGAGGAATTTTATGTATACACAATCGCAAACACACGTGATTAATAAAGCTTTCATTTGATTGGTTGGTTGCTTACGGACACGGACAACAGTTAAACTGAATTCAACTTGTCTTCCGGACATCCGGACAGCTTTTACGGACACTCTCGGACAACTTGTTAGGGACATCCGGACAATACTGTGAATTAAACTACTCTTACGGACACAGGCACGGACTCGGATACGGACAGCCCTTACGGACAACTATGAACCGGGCTTAACAGTCCTCGTGGCACAAATAACTGTACTCTCGTCAACAAAAGTGCTTGTTACAAGAGAATTTAGTTTTCTATTTCTGGTCGCATTTTAGTAATAAAGTAGCCTTAAGTTTTGACACGTTCACTGGAAGATCTTGTTCAATGGAACTTAATAGACTTTCGGTTTTAGACATATATGTCTTAATCTATAAATAAAGCCTAGACCCCAAGGCACAGACATAAACTTTATACGACCAGCCAAGGTGTGATGCGATTTACAGTTTTAACAGCGATAGTTAATTGACACTAAAAATTTATCGACGTCTATGACACAACACATGGCTTCAGTCACGCCTGATCCTGAGACAGCTACATACATACATACATATGTATACATTTTAGGTGGAACGTACAAAGCCAGTATAAGACGTGCTATGTCAGTAAAATTAGATCATCGTAACGAAAAATTCCACACGTTAACAGTGTATTACATGAAGTGTATAACTAATTACCTAAACAGTGTATTACTCTGAGCCCGCTGAAGAAATTGAGGTCGATTCATTCTCACAGCCGTATGTCCGTTTAACCAAGAGTACATAATATTAGGAGTATGACACTATCCCTATTATGTCTGGAAGCTTGCGTTTGCGTACTATGTATGTATGTCTAGAACTGAGGGTGGGGGGTACTTCCCCTCAAAACCGAACAAAAATGGGCTATTTTGCGCTCCGCATTGGACGCAAGCTTCCAGGCATAAAAGGGAGTGTCATACTCTTCCTATTACGTACTCTTGGTTTAATCAACATATCACGCCGCTAACAGTATGTACGATCAGATTGTGGCGTGATTATTTAGTTATTTTGACCGCTGAAGGGACCGGCTTGAGTATGAATCGTCCGTTACTGAAGTACATACCCAGAAGGGGGCGCAAATAGAAAGCATTAAAACGTCGGCTCAAGACGTCACACAGTCAAAGTTCAAAAGTACCTACATGTAGAATAAGAGCTGCTAAAATAAAGCTTTTGTGATAGCTTTGAATTAGTCTACTTTTTCAACTCCACGATCTAAAACTTCAAACCGACATAACCGTATTTTCCCATCCTCCACACTGCCACAGCTTTAGTCTGTGGTCACCCGTAGACCCCCCAATTATTGAGGTGGAGTCTTTAGTATGAGGAATCTGATTAGCAGACTACACAGACATCCGCCTGACCATAAATCATCACACTGTTGACTGAGCAATCAACGGTGCTCGTCAATTTTCCCATCATAGCGCCCCGCCTACCAATGCTCACAGCAGACAGTAACAGATGAGACCCTGGGTTAAGAGGATTAAACTGATTAGGGGGGTTATTTTAATACTTAGTCTGTTTACTAAAAAATTTGACCGTTGTATATACATAAAATGCATCAGTGTAACTGTTGATAAAAGCTGGTATTTTACAAAAAACTACGTTATGCAGTTTAGGCTAGAATACACGCCCCTCCCTTTCTCACTCTAACCTGCTTAACTATTTCTGTACAGATTTAAAAAAATAGAGGGGAACACTTGCTAAATATTTATTAAGAACCGTACAATTTATATACATCTAAGAACACCGCCAATCTAAGAACTGTGATAAACAAAAATAAATGAGTAATAAAAAAGTCATAGTATCTACCTGAGTTACGATAAGCGAATTGGATTCATATTGCTTTAAAACAACCAACCCTAATTCCTGCCCTTATGTAATCTGCAGGTATTGTCCTGGCTATCTACAATGGAGCATCGGCCGTCATAATATGCAAAAAAGGCCGGCAAACTAAAGATAATAGGTAATAATTGAAGACAAGGCAATTGTAAGTGATCAATTGGTCTAAAGTTTCATCTTAAGTGACAACTGAAAGACTAGTTTTTGACAAGCCCCGGGCCCCTGGTTATTATCTGTCTTAGAATTCGGGCCACTTTACACAGCCGCTACTGCGGTAGAACTCAAAGTCGCAGTCGCAGTCCCGCAGAGTTTGTCAAATCAGCGGAAAAATTTGCCCAGGGAACTTATTTGCTCAAAGTCTCACCAGAACAATAGGGGTCTTACTTGAAGCCAATTACTGACAGAGGTTCTACCTGACCCAATCAGCTAGAAAATTAATCTCCTACATAAAAGGCCCGCGGTAATTTTGGGTCCTTATTGTTTGGGAAAAAAAATTTAGGAAAAAACCCCCCCACCCCCCGACCCTACCACAGAGACAAACTTGATAAAAAGCAGCAGTTCTGGTCACACCAATCAGAGGAAA
>JASANF010019699.1:0-11041 GCA_030248245.1 Trissonchulus sp. WLG1_4
ATACGTACTTGCCATTTCATCTGTGTGTAGACGCTTAGTCAGCCTTTGTTGTACAGTAGCATTCAGGATTACTATTCAGTGTGGTGATGTGTGCTAGGCCTGGACAAACTCCGGCGGTTCCCTCGGGTCTTGGTTCCGCGTTACGACTTGATGTGTATCTTCTGTCTCAACGGCCCATTAATATTCTCAATAAATATGTTATCTTTAGTAGTCGCGCTAGCGTTACATTCTTGGGCAGTTTTGGCTTAGAAGCCCTGCCGTACCGTGTCTCTTCGTGTGCCCCCAGGCAGTATCGGCCCACGCTCAGGCCCTGCCACCTCTGGGGTGATTTTTGTATGCGCCGTAATCGCCCCTCAATGTGATCGGCCGCTGGCCCGCTCTGACAAGCCCAGTCAGGCTTAGCGGGCCGCGACGGATTCCGCGCGCGGCGCCTACTGCGCCCTGCCCCGTAGAGTAGGTAAGCCCCATTCCCCGTCGGTGTCCGGCAACCCCGGCCCGCACGGTACCCCCCGCCCACCAGACCTGGCCCCCTTGCTGGCTTAGTGGTCGAGGCTACGGGCGAGGGATGACTCTCCCCTAGATAGTCGGTACCCTCTTCGTTCCTGCTTGGGCCATTCGTAAGCGCCGCATGAGTCGCCTTACAACGTAGTCGGTGTACATCACTGACATAACGGTCAATTTAAAAGATGCTTCAAGTTGCCACCCGATCCGCTCCCAAACCGGAGTGCCACTGACAAGAAATTGTAGGGCATTGAAAGCTTCCTCCATCGTAACAGCTTCCATAAGAGCGACCGTATCTTTAACAGTTGGAATTTTAGCAATGCGGCCTCTGAGAAGATTTATTAAGTCCTGTAGAAATGGCTGACTGTAATGATTTCTCCAGTCCGTGTCTTTGTCTAATATAAAAACAAATACTCTGTGTTACCATCATTGTACTAGTTTCTCAGTAAACGTAAGCTAACAATGCAAGAAGCTCCTTTTTTGCAACCTATGAGCAAAACTGCTTAAACGACACTGCCACCTTAGTAGGTAAACTACGCAATACGCACCAAAAAATAAAACTTTTGTTTTATAGTTTCTTCGGCATAGGTTATAAAAAATATTCGGCATATGACTTACAAGTAGAAGAAGTATTTACATGATCATGTAGAAAAGCAGCTTACATGATTTTGCACATGCATTGCTCAGGTTATGCTGAATTTGGCAAATAACAGCGCTTTCTTGTAAAACCAGAGGGCGATCAAACATGAACGCGACAGTTTCTAGATAACGACCAGTCGTTGAATAGACTGCTTGACGTTTTTGCAAAACTTCTTGCCAAGTTCGTCCCTTGGCAACTTGAATATGCCTAAAATTACGCATTTGATTTATGTGATTAATTACAGAAAAGAATTTAAATATTAATCAAGCTCAATCAACTACAGTGCAGCTCAAAATTAACATGATATAATTCCGGAGTCAGCGTTGACTTCAGTTTGCAGTCAGTGACTGCAGTCAGCTTATTGACGTCACAGGTCCAATGTTGCTTCCTGTAAATTTGATTTTCATTAACTGACTCCGGAGTCTGAGTCAGTGACTGTGGAATCACTTTAGTCATAACTAACACAAAATATGCTACACACATACCTACACATGTATATGTATGCTTCAAAAGTAGTGATGACTAATGTGACGCTGATTCCGAAGTCACTGACTCTGATTCCGGAGTCAGTTAAACAATATCAAAGCTACCGGACGTAAATTGGCCCTGTGACGTCAATAGTTTGACTGCAGTCACTGACTGCGAAATTAAGTCAGTGACACTGACTCCGGACGAGTCATATGATGTTAATTTTGAGCTGTACTGTAATTTAAAAGTTTGTCCCAACTTTTGGACTTAACACATGCCGCGTTGATGCAACAATCTGACATTGCTATAATTGTGTAAATTTGACTGCTTTTACGAAATCACCAATAGTAAGTATGTAGGTATATATTATTTTGTTTACTTTGAGGACTTCATCTACCGATGGTTCCATCACTTACAGTACCGACCAAAATTACTTGCTACAGACTCCGAAGTCAGAGTGGAGTCGGAGTCACTTGCTTCCGGAGTCAAAAAACTTTGACTCCCGTTTCTAGTGACTCCGAGTTTGCTCTGAATACGAAGTCTGTATCTAGTATTTTGGTCGGTAGTGTATAAAGACTGAATGCTTAGCCAACTGAGAACCTCTAACCTAAAGTGACTATTCAAAAAGAAGCAATACCTAGGCAAACAGCTGTTACTCCAGAGCACATGAAACGTTTTTCCATTCTCCGGTTTATATACAGCACAGGGAACGTCGCAATGGTTGCATGTCAAGTTAAATCTAAGAGATTGAAAAAAATCACATCCTATTGGAATTACTTAAAAATGTTAGACTTTGTCAGTGAAAAGAATAATGTGAGCCAGTGAGAATATTTGGACTTAAGGAGGATTTTCACAAAAGTGGATCTGTTAAATCACGATTCAAGAAGAAAACTGTGATTTTTACTGATTAGTGTAAAAATTCCACTATACAATCGTTCCCAAACTAAACTTTTAAAATGACAAACTAAACTTTTAAAATGAACATATGTAGTTGGCGTATATACAGCGCTACAAAAGTGAATTACGAACCTAAGCAAACATCTTGCTACTGCGCATGTTGTCAACATACCATTATCACTGAATTGTTAAATTAAAAATTTCTTAAAGTTTAAATTTAAACGAAGTTAAGTTAAAGTTGAGTTTTTTGTAAGTTAAACTTGGTTTTTGGTAGCCCACATACATAACAAAAGAATTAGAGACATTTGCAAAAATTACTTTATGTCATGAAAGTTGGCAACCTGACGACCGTCAATGAAACTTGGCAAATGGCTGTTTTCGTGGACTTCTGTGCACTTTTTCTCAGCTTTCCATTCAGAAAGAACAGAAGAATTCAGATTGCGATCAAAGACAAATAAGTCGTTCACCTGATATTTGCTTAGATTTAGCAAATAATAACAAGCTCTGTCGCCCGCTAGCCAATGTTTTGGACATAACAAGTCGGTATCGTTGCCTATAACTATACGCAATTGAGCAAACGTTATAAACTGCTGTTAACAGCTGTCTTCAGCCATTAGTGCAGATCCATCCGTTGTTAAGCCCGGTTCATACTTAGGTTCATTCTTGGCCCTATCGTTTTGGCCTTGAGAATCTCAAAAAACTACTGTGCCTCATGTGACAGTGTCACATGTCCTTATTTCATAGCTACTGATCTAAATTTGTTCTTGTCTCTGCTAATGTGTTCTTGAGGACAAGTATGTATGAAGCGGGCTTTATATGTGGTTTTATTGTCAGTTTTTTGTTATTCTAATGATTTACATGAATTAGAAAATTATATGGCTTATTTCATTTCATACAAAAAAGGTATGTAACTTCAAATAAATAAACTTATCACGTTAATTATTTAAAAATAAATTATTGCTATTAATTATTAGTTATTAGTTCTGCTCAGTTTTTAACTTTCAATGCTTATAGAGTACTTGTTCATTACACCAATCCAAAATTATCTACATTTTATTAAACATACTTGAACCTGTCACAACGCTGCGTTTCTTCACGCTGGTTTTCTGTTTAGATTTTATGTATTCATTATGCAGTCTAAGCTAAAAATGTTAAAATAATTATTAAGAATGTGTTCGACAACACTGGAATTTGAGTCGCAATTGACAACCATTGTTACAATAAAAGTGAAAAGTAAAACGTGATAGCGTAACATAGTGACATGTGAGTGGAGGCGTAAAAGTACAGTCTTTATTTTATTTTTATTAGTATAAGAACAGTTGCGTTAAGTACCAACAGCAGCGCACGATTGTATACACTCGGGTTTCACGCGCCAGTGCGAATAGTTGCTGAGTGCACACTGCTAAGTATTATAATATTTATTATATCATACCTGTCTTGAAATAACACTGCAATAACTAACGACAATAACTTCATAAATGCACGCTGCTAGATTCACAGCGTGCAGTATAATCTAGTTATTGCATAGCTGTAGGCGTGCATCTTACATAGTTATTGCACTGTTATTTCAAAACAGTTATAACATAAGTACATTATAATACTTTGTAGCATGCACTCAGCAATCATTTGCACTAGCACGTGAAGCCCGCGTGCATAAACTCGTGCGCTGCGCGCACTCGTTCATGCACTTGGAGCTTCACGTAACAGTGCGTATAAATTACTGAGTGCACTCTACATCGTGCTATAACCTGCACTTAATCCTTTTAAAACATACATATGTAGTCCGATAAATCAATAACTATGTAAGATCCACGCCAACAGCAGTGCAATAGGTATATTCCAGCAGCATGCACTTTAGTTTTAAATAGTTTTCGACACTTTACGTGAAAACACGAACACGTGCTATAGCACATGCTATCTACATTATCGTATGACACTCTTCCCTATTTGATGTGATCGACCGGAACCGTGTTAGATTGATTTGATTTGATGTGATCGACCGGAACAAAATAGATTAGTTAATCCAGTTTTTGGGCCCAAGTGTAGTGTCCTACACTGTTAACTTTGTTGCTAACTGTTGCTAATTTGCTAACTTAAATGGCCAACTTGGCCAATTTAAGTTGGCCAACTCAAATTGGCCAACTTAAGTTGGCCAACTCAACCTGGCCATTTTGGCCAACTTAAGTTGGCCAACTCAGCTTGGCCAACTTGGCAAACTTGGCCAACTTGAACTGACTTTAAATAAGCTACTAGTTAAAATGTAAACTTCAAGATTTGAACTTGACTTTATTTCAAATTAAAGTTGGCCAAGTTAGCCATTGAAGTTGGCCAAGTTGGCCAAGTCATCTGGCCAACTTTACCATTTGTGACAGCACAAAACCAGGACGGTGTGCTAACTAACACAAAACTTGTACATCAACTGATTAAGTTAGCCAAATTTGGCTATGTATGACACTACACTTGGGCCGGTTTTTGTAACAGGTTATATTCCTTATCAGAAAAGTTGTAAATTTTCGCAATTAAACAATGGAATGGCGTCATTGTCACGCTAAATTTGTCATTTCATACTCGTCTTTAAGAATTTTCCCAGTCCCAAAGCGCTGTCCTTGTCCCCGTCATTTTTTCACTACTAGGCCAGTTAGTCCATGATTGGCTATTCTTGGTGTCACATGTAGTATCTGCCGTATTTTGATTGGACGACTTGCTTAGAACAGGGACAAAATAGAACATTGCTTTAAATGGATTAAGTACATAGGGACAGTCCTTATGGCTGCTTAAGGACAAATATGAAGCAAAAGCAGCTTAGGGACAATGAAAAGGAAAAGGACTGCAGAAAAGTGTGAATCAAACCCGCATAGGGACAAGAACATTTCTTAGGGACAAGAACAGTCCTTAAGGACGAGTATGAACCGGACTTTGGAAATACAAACTCAATTGCAACTTCGTGTAAACTTTCTTGAGAAATTTTATTATAAAAAAATTGAGTACACGAAATTATTTTTGACAAGGTTCCTACTTACTTTTTTTACTTTTATTTTATTGTTACTTCATTTCACGTACGTAAACACGAGGGAATTTTAACCAAAGCAGCTGTGGCGCCATCAGCGGACTGTAATTGCAAACTGTGACAGCAGGAAAAACCGCATTTGGGATTATTTGTTTTTGCACAAATATTGGGTAGCTAAGATATTTTTGAACGTGGTATCCAATAAAATATGCGTTTAATCCCAGTGTTACCACCAACATAATTGGAAACCACAATGCTTTATGTCGAAAGTTCAACACATGTAACTGAAATTAAAATAAACAAATTTAGCAACAAAGTCTAAGTTACACATTTAAGCTCTTATCTTGTACGAGAAATAACTCAACACAAATAAGACAGTAAATGTCTCAAAACATCATTAGCCCAAGTGATTTTTTATGGTCAAGTGTTAACACAGTTAACTGATTGGGCTTAATGATTAGAGATTAGAAATGAATATCAAGCTATGTAAATTGTTTGAAATATTAAACTGCAAAATTGTAGTAGAAATTTATTTATAAACCCCTAAAGTAGCATGCGAATTAAGGCGGTAAGGTAAGTAATCATAAAAGTGAACAGGTTTTACAATGACGTTTAAAGCATAAATCAAAGTCGTTAGATCAAATAATTTCATCAGGTCACGAGAAGCTGACACATTGCAAAGTCTGATGTGCAATTTAAGAACCATTGTGACTTCTGAGTAAGAAAAAAGTAAACTCGCCGTTTGGACTTCCTGATCCATTTGTATTTGAAATTATTTAGTCTGAAAAATAAATCAAATACTAAAGTTCGGCAAAAAAAATGCACCATTTCATTTTGGCAAAGTTAAAAATTCGAAACTTTAGTTACAATGCACGTGTCTTGGTTGGGGGAGATATTTGAAAGCTGTGATTTAGATAAGGCGTGGCGGTTTCTGAAAATTCATCTTTTAGGAACATACATATTTTCGGCTTTCCTGAGTCTCTGCAGTTTTTACAATTTGAGCCAATAAGCCCGAAAAGTTTGACCCATAATTTTCAAATTTCATGATTGCTGGATTTTTCGGAGCAGTAGGTACGGAATTGAGTGTTTGTGCCTAAATACTTTTCCGAGCCGTGTTTTCTATATTTATGATTTATTTATATTTATTTGCTCTTATGATTTACCTTGTCTACTATTGTTTCGATTCCTCTGGGATTTGGATGGGACTTCCGAAACCGAGTTATATTAAGATGGGGATCTGTGAAGGTTTATGAACTTTTTGGCAAATTTTTTAATACTAAAAATTACATAAAATCAATCATTAAAAACCAGCAAATGATGGGTCAAAAAGTATCACTAATTATCACCTCATTATTTATTATAATAAAACACTTTAAAACAAATCCAAGAGACGCCAATTAAAATGACCTCACCGAAACGTACACGCAACTTATTGGTGGTTGTGTCCCAAGTGGTCGAATTACAATTTAGCTATAGACTGGACTTAATGACACTCAGCCATCTTTACATTTGACATGTGCATATTTGGTCATAGACTGCACTGCAGTATCATGGATAATACATTTGATTAATTCAAGTTAAGTCTTTTAAGCTTCACAAATACTTTCCAAAACTTAAATAAACAAATTCATTATCAACGGCGAAGTCATTTGTGAAAAACAAACAAATTAGTCTATATTCTAATATCAGCAGAAAAAGATATTATGGAACGATACACTAACTTTTAATTATATTTTTTACCTGACCATGAAATTTTTTAATTCGATTATTATCCTTTCTCACGGTCATGAGACAGCAAAAGTGATACTGAAAGTAACTGTGCTGAACTAGTAAAGTACAGTACGAATCAGAATTAACTACCTATGATGCTGCAGTCAGCATCACTAATCGAGGTATAGGGGCAGTGACGGCAGTCATTGCATTGACGTCACAGCTCACAGGTCTACTAAATTGGACAGTTTTATTTGGCATATTGAATATCATTAGCTGACTCCGGTGTCAGAGTCAGTGACTCCGGAATCACGCTCCTATTAGTCACCAGTCACTTTCTGCAGGTTCTTTCAGTGTATATGTACATTTTACCTTAACCGTTAAATATTCAGTTTAATTGATGACTAATGTGAGCGTGATTCCGGAGTCACTGACTCTGACTCCAGAGTCACTTAATAAAATTCAATAGAAATTTAAAATTTATTGGCGCTGTGACGTCAATGCACTGACTTTTTAGGTTTTACTTAGTTTTGCTGTCTAACGGCACAAATCCTTTTAGAATGAATGTTTTCAAAACGCTGCGAGTCCGTGTTGCAGTTCCATCACGAGCTCATTTCGATCGCCCTTATATCTTGGCAAAATAACGCTAATGTGAAAAATTCTGAATGTAAAGGCTAATACAGCAAGTTTCTGTTCTAAAACAAGACAGTTTGATTACACAATCTTTATATTATTATTCCTGCAGGGGTAAGATGCAGCGAAGCATAAATTTAACCATAAGAACGCAACGCTACACGGTACATTTGGACTACACTGCAGAACGAACGCACTTACTTACTAATCTCAACGTTTAAAATACGATTGTAGGATATCCTATCAGTCCCTCTCTTTTTTGCTGTTGCGCCACAGCGCAACAGGTATTTAGGTTCATTCTGCTATAATATGTGTGCTGTAGTGCAAAGTACACTTTGTGTGTGCGCCTGTATGTTTTACTGTGTGTTTGCTATAGGTATGACTTGCGTCTGCGTTCACTGTTGCTAGCCACTTCGGAAGACTGTGTGTTAGAGTGTCACAGTGTTACATAGCATGCCTGCCGTGTCGTTACTTTCCTGCTGTGGCCGATGCTGCAGACTGATTGTGCGTCTGAGTGTGTACGTTTACAGCGTGTCTGTTTCCATGCAGAAAGCATAGCAGTTTTGATGAAACTTACTATGCGTTACGGAACCCTCTCCGCTAATACTTCATCAGAAGTTTATATGGAATGCTGCAGCATTTTCAGAATCGCTTCTTGAGCTTTCTAAGTTCTGATAAAGTGTGGCTTAATCTCACAAACAAGAATCTGGGCTCTTTGAGATTAGTCTCTCGTACAATAGTGTGCTCTTTGAGATGGAATTGATTTTAGATGCAGTATTGGAGCTCCAGTTCGCTGGATCTGTCCGACTCTCTCCCCGACAGGAAATAATTTATGTGTACGTCTTACTTATCTAATCCCAAAAATAGCGAACCTACATTTGGGCTGACTTATACCTTCACTTCTCATCACGTCGCACTAATCTTCCTACACTTTGGCAGTTTGTAATTATTTTAAGCTGCGCAACAGACTTTGCCGTAGTATACGGAAGTGGTTCAAATTAATAACAGGCTGAAATATTTAATGATTACATTTTGCACAAACTTTCACTTGTTAGTTGTAGGTTTAGTACAGTATATAGCTAATATTTATGAGAATTTTAGTTGGCATTAAATTGACATAAAAATACCTTGTTGTAAAATACAACAACACGACAGAATAATTCTAAACGGTTTGTTAAATTGAGTTAACAAATTCATTCATCAAATAAATACATTGTGAAGCTGATAGTTATATGAGTTATAGTTATATAGTTATATATAACACATAACCTGTTGCAGCACAATTTTTTGCCACAAATAAGAAAAGAAAAATGAAGGTTCGATTTTCTTTTGATTTTAAAATACGCGTCCAGATTATTCACAATTTATGATTATTGCTGTGAGTAGTTCACAGTTTCCGCACAGTTTTACAGTTCAAACAGGTATTACTCCGCAATCACTCAAGCAGTTTGCACTAAATTTTGCGTGCATAAACTACAAGTAATAATATGTGCTTTTAGTCTGTGTAAACAAACTAAACATACAGATTGTTAATAGGGATTTAACTCCGCTACTGACTACGCACTTTAGCCAACTACTGGAGATACTTTGAGAGAGGGCAGACTGAGAGGCACTGCTCATGAAATTATACTGAATCACCAAGCACACTGTCTTTCTTTACTGAAAGCCCGCACACCCGATGGCTTTCTTAAACACCAGCAGTGCCACTACCTCTTCACTAATGTACAAACCGTAACCAGTCACTATTGGCCTCTGCTGTAAGCCCGCTTTTACAAGCAAGCTTTTACTGCAAGCTTTTACAACAACCAAGCAGTTCCGACAATCAGTACTGCTATACAAACCACAAACCAAAGTTTTGTGAGTTGCAGATATGTATACTTATTAAATCAAAATCGATCTTGAGTAATGTCGCACCAAGAATGAATCTACATTGTTGAAAGCTGCTAACAAACTTACTTTGACCTCAGCTTGAGCAATTATCTGGCTTTAGCTTTGAACACTATCCACTATGAAAACTATCTGAAGACACATAGTGCATTAATTTTTTTATCAGCTTGTTAATAAAATTACATTGAACTCAATTATAATCTAACGTGTTTCAATTAGCCATTAAATTTATCACGATGCTCACTTAATCTTTTCATTCATAATGTTGCTACAAAGCAACAACTGGCACAATCTTAGGCTAGTGAGACCTGTCGGGTTTATGGTTCACAGAATCAATTTCTTCACTTTCACGCTTTACGTATCCGAGCCAATTGAGCCGGTGGCGTGTGGCTAAGCTATACGGATCTGTCACAAAGTTGTCACTGTAAGGCAGGTCAGTCTATTTTGAAGGATGAAATCCCAGCGAAGGCTTGAACTTAGTGCAATTCATGAAAGAAAGGGTTAAATTAAGTTGCAATGCCTAATTTAAAAGAAATAACTACAACTTGTAGAATTAATTAGTCTAAATTATTCCAATTTGTATACTTTGTAAACGAGTTTTGTTAGCTATATTTAATGAAGAGTAATAGCACATATCCTATTATCTTCCTACTTCATTGTGTAGCAATAATGCGAAGTCATTATGAAATAAAAGTAAAGGGCCTAATTAAAGACATGGTGACATGAAGCCTAGATAAAACGAATGCTGCCAATACAAACACAATTAGAATGTCTAGTAATCCAAAAAGTTAAAGAATGTCACTTTTTATGACTAGTCAATTCTGATCAGTAGTTTTTTTATTGCCGAACAATTAAATCTACCTGTTAAATTACACAACTTTACCCGTCCAAGTATGACTTGGCTTGGCAGTACAATCCCCGGAGAAGGTAACGATGGCGACCAACAACAGCAGAGCACCGTGACAAAAAACTTAAGCTGGTCCAGAGAATGCAACCGGATCACCGCACAGAAATCGAACTCTGCTGCTACCTCAATGAATGGCTTTAAGAATCCTCCGTCCGACGTGAAGTGCTGGTTTATATACTCATCCGTCCCCGGTATCCAGCTCCGTCCGTTTTTCAAAATTTGGTGACGCTTTAACCATCGCCAGCCCCTGCTCCAGTCCCTGCTTGGTGACCTTTATTCTGGCTTTCGTTCTGCTGAGTAGTGCTAGCACAACTCAATTTGACACAACTTTAACTTGCTAGGGCGATCGTAAACAAAGTACGATGTTTTTTTTGAAATCATTATGAACTCA
>JASANF010019700.1:0-18055 GCA_030248245.1 Trissonchulus sp. WLG1_4
TATGACCCCTTGAAAATTGCATTTTCAGTGTTTTTGGAAGTGAACGTAGGCCAAAGTTCGAAGCCAAAAATGGCTATTGGCTGGGATTCACAACCTAACACTAAAAGCCGATTCACACGCTGCGATTTTACTGCGATTTTGCCGCAGCGTTTTTGCCGCTGCGGCAAAACGCAGCTTGCCGCAAGCAGAACGCAATGTCTGAACAGACGCAGCGTTTTTAGTGCGGAATGCCTGCGTCTTGAATTTGCCGCAGCGTTTTAAACGCCAGACTGCAATTCGACCTGCGATTTCATTGCGTTTTGATGCTACGTTTGTGTTGGTTTAAACAATTTTTGCTTAGCACTTTGTCATTTTTTTGTAACAGTGAAGACGCAGCAAACTGACCTGCGAAACGCACTAAGGCCGCAAAGCTAGTTCAGACGGTGCGTTTCGCTTGCGACACCCTTCGGCTTGCGTTTTGCGTCAAAATCGCAGCGGCAAAAACGCACCGTGTGAATCGGCCTTTAACACTAACTTTTTCCTTAAATATTAGTGAAACACTTAAAATTGGCCTCGAAACACTAACATTTTAAGTGTTTCAGGCTGAAATTTAAGTGTTTCACTAACTTTTAAGGGAAAAGTTAGTGTTAGTGTTAGGTTGTGAATCCCAGCCATTATCTTTGTTTTTGGATAGTTTTGAGTGCGTTATAATGTTTTAAGGCATCGTCTAGGCTTAGTTGGCAGGATTCTCTAGGCTAAGCTGGCAGGATTTTTTCTGAAAATTTCGATTTTTTATTGCCTAAGCCTGAGCCTGAACCTAAGCCTAAAGGCTGACTCACACGCTGCGATTTTACTGCGATTTTGCCGCTGCGTTTTCTCCGCTGCGGCAAAACGCACCGTCTGAACAGACGCAGCGATTTCAATGCGGAATGCATGCGTCTTGATTTTTCCGCAGCGTTTTAAACGCCAGACTGCAATTCGGCCTGCAATTTCAGTGCGCTTTGATGCTGCGGACGTGTTGGTTTCAACAATATTAGCCAAGCTGTTTATCATATTTTTAAAACAGTAAAGACTCAGCAAAATAACTTGCGAGACGCAACGTTTGTTCAGATGCTGCGTTTTGTGTGCGACACCCTGCGTCTTGCGTTTTGCGTCAAAATCGCAGCGGCAAAATCGCAACGTGTGAATCGGCCTTTAGCCTAAGCCTGATACTAAGCCTAAGCCTAAGCCCCATACTAAGCCTAAGCCCTAAGCCTAAGCCTAAGCCCAAGCCTAAGTTAAGGCCAAGTTTGAATTTGGTCAAAAATTGGACGTTTCTGGCGAATTTGGCCAATTTTTCGGCAGGACCCCGGTGAAAGAGCCTTTGTTTTAATTCTAAAAAATTGTAAACAATAATCTGACACCATTTAGACACGATTAGAACGGAAAAAACAAGAGCTTCGAAAAAAAATTGCGAAAACGTCCCTCACTGAGGGTTCAGATTTCGGGGGGTCGTATCTCAGAAAATCCAAAAAATAAAATAGGAGTTCTTGAAGCAAAAATGCTTCCCCCAAGGTGCTCTACTCAAAAAAATAGGTCCACTATTTCCCCCCCCCCAACTGCATTTAACCCGAAAAGTGCATTTTCAGTCAGTGCCGGGATCAAGTGCAGTTGGGGGGGGGGGAAAATAGTGGACCTATTTTTTGGTGTAGAGCACCTTGAGGGAAGCATTTTTTGTAATAGAACCCCTATCCACAAATTTGGATTTTCTGAGCTATGACCCCTTGAAAATTGCATTTTTAGTGTTTTTGGAAGTGAACGTAGGCCAAAGTTCGAAGCCAAAAATGGCTATAATATTCGTTTTTGGATAGTTTTGAGTGCGTTATGATGTTTTAAGGCATCGTCTAGGCTTAGTTGGCAGGATTCTCTAGGCTAAGCTGGCAGGATTTTTTCTTAAAATTTCGATTTTTTATTGCCTAAGCCTGAGCCTAAGCCTAAGCCTGAACCTAAGCCTAAGCCTAAGCCTGATACTAAGCTTAAGCCTAAGCCCCATACTAAGCCTAAGCCCTAAGCCTAAGCCCAAGCCTAAATTAAGGCCAAGTTTGAATTTGGTCAAAAATTGGACGTTTCTGGCGAATTTGGCAAATTTTTTGGCAGGAACCCGGTCAAAGAGCCTTTGTTTTGATTCTAAAAAATTGTAAACAATAATCTGACACCATTTAGACACGATCAGAAAGGAAAAAACAAGGGCTTCGGAAAAAAATTGCGAAAACGTCCCTCACTGAGGGTTCAGATTGCGGGGGGTCATATCTCAAAAAATCCAAAAAATGAAATAGGGGTTCTTGAAGCAAAAATGCTTCCCCCAAAGTGCTCTACTCAAAAAAATAGGTCCACTATTTTTCCCCCCCCCCCCAACTGCATTTAACCCTATTTTTCTGGCCGAACGGCTTCATTTGACAGACGCTTGCTTCAACTATGTTTGTCTATTTATCAAAAAGGAAAGTAATTTAGCTTTATTTCGATTTTTTGCGCACTTTTTTCTAGTTTGGTAATAATGGAAAAATAATCACAAAAACGCAAATTATAGATTTTCGAAAATTTTCAAATTTTTTATTTTGAGTTATACACATCAATCGACTCCTGGGCAGCTTTTCTTCTAAAACTATAGGTCGATTTTTCAGCAGATTAATATTTCGCCAAAAAACAGATTCTCGAAGCGCCACCTTAAACACTCTTTGAACGCAAAAGGCATGGGTTTCCGAAAAAAATTGAGAATACGCCCCCACGGAGGGTTCGGTTTACCGCCGGTCATATATCTGAGAAAATCCAAAAAATGAAATAGGGGTTCTTGAAGCAAAAATGCTTCCCCCAAGGTGCTCTACTCAAAAAATAGGTCCACTATTACCCCCCCCCAACTGCATTTAACCACAAATTTGTACGTGTAGCAAGGGCGGACGGTGGGGGGGATATAGTGGTGCGGGGAAAAAACCCTATTTTCAACTTTTCGGGTCGTCCTGTGCTCCACATAAATCGAATCCATTAATGCTCGCGGCTGTTATAACGGCCATCTTTTGCCTAACTGTTGCACTAATAAAATGGATTGTAACTACTCACGTTTCTGAGTAATGAGTCTCGAAACCTCCGGGAAAAAACCCTATGCGGGAAAAAAACCCTAATGCGGGGAAATAACTTTTTCACTTAATCACTTTTTCTGGTTCTATTAGCAGTGAGTATAAACACAATTTAATCGTGTTCTTCAAATCTTAGGCTTCAGTATGGACTAAAAAACCGTTTCTCCGACACCCATGTAACTCACAATGATTCTTCAAAAATCGACCCTTTTTGTTAGAAATGGCTTCTTCCCAAATATACATTTTTTCCGTATTTAAAAGCATTAAAAACAGATTTTTGCGTTATTATTAGAATTTATTATTATTACTTATTACGTTAGAAACAGTGGAAAAACACCGCCCGCGTCTATCATTCTTGGATTTAAGTGATACGCAGCAGCTAAATCCTAAATATTGCAAAAAATGCCAAATTTTGGTGAAACATCACCAAAACAGGTTTCGTAAGGGCTGTCGGGGTATGGCCCAAAATGACAAAAAACGACGTTTTGCGGCCGAATAAACGGTTTTAATGAACTTTGCGCATGTTGTTAACCCAGATAAACCAACTTTAGTAGCGACAATGGGATCAAGTGCAGTTGGGGGGGGGGGGAAATAGTGGACCTATTTTTTGGAGTAGAGCATCTTGAGTAGGGATGGAAGTCTCGGTTTTTTTTCCGAGACCGAGACCGAGACCGAGACCACGAAACCGAGACTACCGAGACCGAGACCAAATTCCGAGACCGCCAAAACCGAGACTTTGGGTCATTTTTCGCCATTTTTTTACCTATCGATTTGATGACTTTTTACAAGTTTTTAGGTAATATTACAAGACCATGGTCAGACACCTTATGTATAAATAACAGCTACATCACGACAATTTTTGTTACATTGCTGGTTCTTTCCCCCGTTTGTGTGGGACTGTGGGACCATGTCCTCTTAAATATTGTGAAATTTTGACCCCTGTTCCAAAACAGACGCAATTTGTCCTTGTTCTTGCCAGAAAATAGCAAATTTTGACACTGTTTGGCTCTAATTTAGTTAAAAATAGCTCCGATTGTATTGGAATTACCAATGTTCTGCTAAAATACACCCAAGATAGAAAGGGTTTGGATCAAAAATTAGACCTGCGCGCCGTGACGCTCTTTCATTCTTTGCCTCCGGCGTGACACCCCTGTGCGTGGGGCCCCCTCAATCCCCTGGGACTAAATTTCAGTTGGGAGTAGTCAGTAGAGTCTTGTCTTCTCATCTACCGAACTACATGTGTCACCGCATAGTTCTTAGTAGTGCGTTTAGTTGAACTTTCACAGATTTTTTGCGCGGCCGCCTCAGCGGCCATGCATACTAATTTCAGTTAATGCACTGAAAATGAAAATGCATGTGAATCATGCTCAGTTTCAGTGCATCACTGAAGCCTGCTGGAATGACCAGCTGTGACTTGTGTGCGACTCGCAGCGCGTACGTTGTGTGTGTGTATGTGTGTGTGCGTGTCTCTGCATAACAAACAATGGCAGACTGGATATCGATTCTTTTGAATCACTGTCAAGGCAGTTCTTCTCGTGATGCACTTAACAAAACATTTACAGTCCCGGCCAGAAATAGTGTCCCTTCGTCTTCGCGAAGGCGAAGAAGCGAAGGCCATTCGCGAATTTGAGAACATCAAATTTTTGGGAAGCTAATGCTAAAATGTTAACAGCTAGTAAGCTAAGGCTAAGTCTACGTACATATGCGTGAAATACGTACGCTACGCATATTTACGCCTATGTGTTTAAGCAGGCCAACCTTTTGACCTGCGAAGGAATGCGAAGAAAGGACACTACTTATGACCGGGAAAACTTCGCAAAGGCGCGAAGGAAGAGCCTTCGCATTCGTGAAAAAAGGAACCCTAGTTATGGCCGGGACTGTAGTTAGACACGATGATAATCGAATCATCCAACGGAGCTGTGGCCTATCCAATAAGACGTGTGATTGCGAAACACGGGTTAGGGGGTTCGATTCCCATCAGTTCTGAAATTTTTGCAATTTTTTCCTGACATAGAAAGTAGAATAATGTTTTTAGTCTGTGTTTCTTAGCATGATATAAAAATAAAATGTTAAAGCATTCTAAATCACCGGTCAATTTTTAAATTGTATGTACTTACACATACGTAAAACGTAATCGTCGAACAGATTTTCAGACTCATTATGACTTGATTGAAAATGAAAAACTAAGTAGTAGGTCCTGACAAAAAATTTTGGTGCGTGCCGCGCCTAATTTTACCGATACGGTAAAATAATACTTTAATGTGGTCACGTCAAATTATGAGCCCTCGTCAACAGAAGTGCTTGTTTTGATTTTTTGCTAAACTCATACTAATTGATTGGAAATTACAGTTAAGTATGTGAAGCCACCAAATGGCATAAAAAAGTTGACCAGCCAAACACTAATACAAAAGAATTAAATATCATATTAATTACACAGACAGACTTGAAAGATAATATGAAATAAGAAACCTAATCATAAACGTACATTTTTGTGTATGTACTGTGTTTACTGATAAACTAAACAAGCACGGTAAAGTTGTTTTCAGAAAAAATTGACAGAATCTCAGTGAAATTCTGGTGAAATGAACATTTCCGAAAAAAATTTCCTGCCAAAAACATAAACCAAAGGGGGGACCACAGGAAAAATTTTCACAGATTTGAAAAACCGAGACCGGGTACAAACCGAGACTTTTCGACTACCGAGACCGAGACCGAGACCGAGACCGAGACTGGGCTAGTCTCGGGTTTTGACCGAGACCGAGACCGAGACCAAGACCGAGACTTCCATCCCTAATCTTGAGGGAAGCATTTTTCGTAATAGAACCCCTATCCACAAATTTGGATTTTCTGAGCTATGACCCCTTGAAAATGGCATTTTCAGTGTTTTTGGAAGTGAACGTAGGCCAAAGTTCGAAGCCAAAAATGGCTATAATCTTTGTTTTTGGATAGTTTTGAGTGCGTCATGATGTTTTAAGGCATCGTCTAGGCTTAGCTGGCAGGATTTTTTCTGAAAATTTCGATTTTCAACTGCCTAAGCCTGAGCCTAAGCCTAAGCCTGAACCTAAGCCTAAGCCTAAGCCTGATACTAAGCCTAAGCCTAAGCCCCATACTAAGCCTAAGCCCTAAGCCTAAGCCCAAGCCTAAATTTAGGCCAAGTTTGAATTTGGTCAAAAATTGGACGTTTCTGGCGAATTTGGCCAATTTTTCGGCAGGAACCCGGTTAAAGAGCCTTTGTTTCGATTCTAACAAATTGTAAACAATAATCTGACACCATTTAGACACGATTAGAACGAAAAAAACAAGGGCTTCGGAAAAAAATTGAGAAAACGTCCCCCACTGAGGATTCAGATTTCGTGGGGTCATATCTCAGAAAATCCAAAAAATGAAATAGGGGTTCTTAAAGCAAAAATGCTTCCCCCAAGGTGCTTTACTCAAAAAAATAGGTCCACTATTTTTCCCCCCAACTGCATTTAACCCCGACAATGGGTGATTTTAGCAAAAAAATGTCGCCAAACAAAATAGGGTTTTTTCCCCGCAATAGGGTTTTTTTCCCGCACAAACTTTGAACAGTCACAGGACAACCACAACGTTTTTTACTATTTTTGCGCTTTAGAAGTATAGTGAAAAGGTAACTCTCTTGAAAAATGCAAACGGCGTTGGCCAAAAGTGTTTTTGTGAAAAATTATGAAAAGTCAAAGATTTGGAAAATTTTGTCACTTTGAAATTTTTCAACATGCGAAATTTTGATATTCCATAAAAAATGCTACAGGCCTCAGAACTGCTCAAAAATTAGTGTGGTAAGTAGCGAACGACCGGAGGTAAAATTTTGCCGGAGCCGGAGCCGGAGCCGGATACAAAATGCCGGAGCCGGAGCCGGAGGCAGTGTTTTACAAAAAATTTCAATTAGTAAAAAATGTTCACAATTGTGAAAAAATTTTCATTTTTTTTCGAAACAGCATTTTTTAATGTTTCAACAGTCACGCCCCATTTCTATACATGTTTTTACACACTCATACGACCACTGGCCACTGACTGGTACCGTTTTTGGTGATCTCACAAAAAATTTTCATCAACATTGATAAAAAGTCAAAAATTTGGTCAAATTGACCAGTATGGCATTTTGACTGCGGTGCCAAGGGCAGGTGTCAGGAGTCAGAGGGAGCTGGTTGTTCAGGCCTTCAGGGTGTCCGTCTTGCAAAATTGTCAAGAATTATATATACGTATATAAGAATATATACACCCAAAAAGATGACAAATTTGGAAAAGATTGGGCGCAAGCAACTGAACTCAGGGGAATCCCAAACGTTTTGTGTTTGTGTAGCATTCTTTTCTATAATAAAGCATTCAAAACTTACTCGAAGATCACGACAGTGTCTTCTTTTGTTGTAGTCTCGGTACTCACCGTTTGTTTAGTTCTTAGGGACGTGCCAGATATCATTTCTGTTGTAACCGAATCAAGTTTGAGCTAAGCATAAGCTCTCAGAATGTGTCAATCATTTTATCAATAATATTACTTATACTAGTCTAGTATAAGTAATTCTTTGAACTGTTACTGGCGGCCATCGGCTCATTGATGGTCCTCTGTGGTTAATGAAAATTTCAGTTGAAAATGATTAATGCAGTTAGGACAGCAAATTAATAGAAGGGAAGTGAAGTTTAGGTAAGAATCTTTGCGGTAGAGCAGTTTTTTTTGTACACAAGAAAACTTTATCTAGTAAATATACAGAACTTCTATATATACATTTTATCACGTAGACGTAAACGCGGAAGAGACCTTGAGCATGTAAAAGACAATAATATCTAGAACTTAATTTCTAGGCACGTGAAAGCAGAAATGACATAAAGTTTAAATTTTTGTGATTTTGAGTGTGAGACATATATATAAATTGTAAATTCATACACATTTAAAAGTACATTTCATCACATATACAAATAAATAAAACATAAGTGTGGTGATTTACACGTAAAATTAAAAAATCTTAAACAGTTTATTTATGTATGGGTTTATGAAAAAGTCTTTTGAAATGTTAACAGTATACAGCTTAGAAATAGGATTAAAGTGCATGAAGCACAAGAAAACGAGTATAGGTTATAAAGAATTGAGGACCCCCAATTTAACGGGGAGACCCGCATAATATGCTTGCTTGTGCTATTCAGCCAAATATATATGCTTCTTGTAGGAACCGCCTTGCTCCCCACCAGCTATGCCTAGACGATGTCTTAAAACATCATAAATTCATAATGCACTCATAATTATCCAGAAACAAAGATTATAGCCATTTTTGGCTTCAAACTTTGGCCTATGTTCACTGCCCAAAACACTGAAAATGCAATTCTCAAGGGCTCATAGCTCAGAAAATATAAATTTGTGGATAGGGGTTCTATTACAAAAAATGCTTCCCTTGAGGTGCTCTAGTCCAAAAAATAGGTCCACTATTCCCCCCCCCCCCAACTGCACTTGATCCAAATGTGTGAGCATTAGTACAAAATAGTATATACAAGTTCTGAGTGTTAAAATAGAGTCAATAATGTTTAGAATTTTTTAGAATCAAAACAAAAGCACATTGACCCCGTTTCTTCCCAAAAATTGGCGAAATTCACCAGAATCGTCCAATTTTTGACCAAATTCAAACGGGGCCTCAATTTAGGCTTGGGCTTAGGATTAGTATCAGGCTTAGGCTTAGGTTAAGGCTTTTCTGATTTTCTTTCTTTCTCAGTGTAGTGCGTAGCAAGGATGATGAATAAAATTTGATTTGCATAAAGTGAGAATGGTCATCCAGCCAGGATATTAAACAATTCAGGAAATATTTTAGTACTTTTATATAGGTTAACTATTTTTTCTATTCCGTGACACAACCTGTTGTTTATGAGTTATACAACCAACCTCAGTCTTTATTTTGAAGCCAAAAGATTTACCCAAGTTTTTATTTTCAGAACCAGAAGCTATGCTATTGGTCAAATTCGATAATGGAGAATTGCAGTCTTCCGTCGTGCTGAAAGTGTGATTATACTTATATATGCTTTTTGACTTTGTATATTCATTGGCTGTCTGTATCAGTGGCGTAACCAGGGGGGAGGGCGCAGCGCTTTAGCCCCCCCGCCCTCGGGAAAAAAATTTGGACCGTGTAGCAGCCTCCCCTGCCGGTACAGCTTTTCCATATCAGGGTGATACAAATGAATCAGCTACTTTTTTGGTGGAACCGGGTCCAGTATCCGGCTAATTTTTGGCGAGAATGGTCCTGTACCGTTTTATATACCACGCCAGAATATGCACACTCGCACCAACGCGGAAGTCGTGGGAACTGGTTTGTTTTATATATATATATATATATATATATATATATATATATATATATATATATATATATATATATATATATATTTGTGTATATATCACTATTCAATAGTATTTTTTTCAGAAAACTGAGAAACGTCGTTACGTTTGCGAGCCGGGTAATGGATTCACTTATGTTGGTCGTGAAGTGCGGTCCAAAGGCGCTGCTGGCACGGACTATTGTCTGGCCATCAGAAACAGAGAAACGGGAGAGATTGTCTATAAAGAGCTTAAAACGGTCAACATGACTCCCGTTCTTGACCAGAAAGAAGAAAAATCCGACGAAGAGTAAGGCGATGAGCTGAGCAGATTTTGACCTGGATTTTTACACTTTGGATGTAAGACTATAAAGGAATCAGCGGCAGTCCTAATTCTACCTGAGATGGGGGGAAGGGGTTTGCGACAGGTAGGTAGTGTTAGTGAGAACCCATCCCCCCATCCATGTGCATGGTGAAAGCTATGCTTGGAAAAAACAGAATTTGTTGTTTATAGAATTAAAACGATCAGGAACGCCAAATACCGCAGCAAAATTTGGTTCCTTATCGTGTTACTTTTGGCCACGGTATCAAAGGAAATCATGTTGCCGAAAATACAGTCTGAGGATGTTTTTAATTATTTTGCATTTATTTGTGCACCAATCAATTTATCCATGAGGAACTTTTACTTTTTTTATTCAGCTTTGTAGGAAAAGTTGTTCAGTTAACCTATTCGATTATAGTTTCAATTATACATGTATGAGGGGGACTGGGGGAAGAACCCCCCAAAGTCGAAGGGCCGGGGGGGGGAGGTTCGCAAAAATTTGGGAGAAATAGCTTTTTTGGGAAAATTTTACAAAACTGCAAATTTTAGGGTATTTTTAGTCAATCAGGGTGGGGGACTGGGGGACTGGGGGGAGTCCTCGAGATTTGGCCGGAGAGGCCCCTGCAATGTTTGGACCCCTGTTATATGTCGTTTCTATTTTATCAAAAAGACTCAAAAGAAAAAGCTACAGTTGTTTATAATAATAATGCGAATTATCATTTCAGTGCTGAACAAAGTTATGTGAACAAACGACAGGATTTATCATTGACTTTTGGGAATAAACGGCAGCGCATTGCCACCAAAAGAGCACAGCGAAGCCTTCTGACGCAGGTATTATAGAGTATATTCTCTAGTAGAACCTTTGGGTTTCTTAAAGTGGGTGATCATAGAAGTAAACGAAGATGTATAAACCTCTGAAGCCTAATCTAAGGTCAAATAAGGCAAACCTGAATATTTGCAACCGTCGCAAAACTCACAACTGTCATTCGACAAGTACAAAAGATTTACGATCACACACATTTAGAATTCCGAATTTTCTGCAGAAATATTTGAAAAAACATTGTACTAATTTATCAGTTTTTTGTTTATTTATCAGGCGCACAAAATGCATTGTTTTGTATAAATCCTATCACAAAATTCGGGTAAAACTAGCATAAACGAATGCAAATGCCCATATTTAAGAGCCTCTTTTATCGACATTTTGCTCGCCCTTGTACCTTGGTCGGGTCCCATATATACCCCGGTTTAACTGCGGTTTTGAATCGCATAAACTTGCATGAAAATTAGAGATTATATCTATAGCAACTTACGGCTACAGTACAGATAAGTTCAGTAGCGTAGCCAGGATTTTAAAAATGGGGGGAGGGGGTTCAACTAAAAATTTTTCAAAGCGTATTTATATTAATATACCATTTTAGATATAGTGGCGTACCTAGAAAAAAATTTTGGTGAGGAATGACTTTTGAAATGTTATATTGCAGTAGCGTACCCAGGATTTCGGGAGGGGTGGTCGACGACCGGGCGCGGGGGGGGGGGGGGGGTGAAACGCGCAAGTTAGCTAACACAAGCGGAAGTCCGCAAGTTGGCAGCAGGTTTAGCTTTTTAGAATTTTGACGATTAATTTGGATTGAAAAAGTTGTCAGCAACACGTCTGGAAACCACCGTGGTTGCAGGGGTCTGGGGGCAGCGGCCCCCAGAAGCTGCTGCTTTTTTGGAATTTGGAAATAAAATTTGCATTGAAAAAGCAATTGTAAGCAACACTTATTGTAAAATCAGAGTGGTTGCAGGGGTCTGGGGGCGGCAGTCCCCAGAAAAAATTGCAGATTTTTTACAATTTTTAGGCCGAATTTGGTCAACTGGTTGTGTATCAGAAATTTTTTTCTACAGGACAATTACACGAAGATGGGAACGTCACATCAGACAGTATATTACACAAGTGAATACAGCATAATGTATTAGTACTTGTGTTGACATGCATAAGCTTTGATGACAGATAACATGAAAGACTGGTACACCACAGAGTTGAAGGGGAATGTTAAGATTTTTTCTATTTTTAGTCCAAATTTGGTCAATGGGAGACGTATCGGAAATTTTTTCTGGCCGAGCCACAAAAACCAAAGGGGAGCTCCTGTTGACAATTTCTTCATTTCCACCAAAAGGGGGGGGATCAGACCCCCTGAACATACTGGCTACGCCCATGGATAAGTTTATATGGTTTTTCTTGTAATTAACTTTATATTGCTGTATTTCGGTATCTTAGCAATACAGACGTGTTTTTGTCATTTTAGGACACAACGGGAGTGAACAATGTTTCTGCTGATTTTGCCGCAGCAACAGCCAATACGTAAGTGGAACGGAACACTGCTGTGTTTATGTACAAGGTTTATGACAGTGAAGCAGCATTCGAACTGGATGAAATTGTAGCATCCAACTGACAGTTGGATTGGACGTAAGGCAAGCGCTGCACGCTGCATCATACGCCATGATAGTGGGTAGGTGTTTTCCTGTCCAATATAGTTTTGATGTTGTTTATCGAAATTCTGACAAAAAATTGCTGAATTGAACCCTGAGATGAAACTGGTGGCGTGATTTTTGTAACTACTCGTTGTACTCTTGATGCCCACAAACACAATTCAGCCTTTTCGTAATGAAATCGCGAGTTTCTTGTTGTCTCAGGGTCCAGAAATTTTCGGTCTGGCTAGATTTATTGTAATAAATGTGCCTCGTTTAACAGACTAATAATTGACTACGTCTATGCTAATCTAATCCTGGTAACGAATGAGAGGACTAACGATGGCTGCTTTTGTTCTGCTCTACTATTTGTTGTGTTAAAATTTCAAAAAACTTAAAAGCATTACATATTAAACTCTGATTTTTTAGAGCAACGAGATTTTGACGGTGTCTCACACTCTAGCGTGTGAAGCGAATTTTAGCTATTCTTCAGTCGCTATGACTACAGTTCGAGAGAAGGTGTATATTATCACGGAACGTTAGTAGATATTCGGGATTAAACGGACTGGACTTATTTTAGTCTGAAGTTTAAGAATAACGTATCGTACTAAACTGACTAAACTATTTGAAATAAGTCAGTCTTTGTCCGAACCCATTCCTATAAAACTGACACCGCACTGGAAGAATTTCACAGCACGCTTAACATTCGCGTGCAGAGTTGAGTTCGTTTAATAGTCTGGTAGAAACCAACGCACTTATAGTTTTTTCATTAGTTTTTTATACTATTTACTTGTATTTTTACTTTATTTATTTATTATTTTTTCTGTGTGATAGAAACCACCCCACTAAAAGTTTTTCATTAGTTTTTATTTTATTCACTATTTACTTTGGTTTTTAGTTTATTTTTAATGTATTTTCTTTTGTTTATTTTTAAATGATTTGTTTTTTCATTAATTATTATTTTCGTAGCCTTGTTTTAGATCGTCCTTGATTTTGCCCGACAGCCCAGTCGTTGGCAACACGTCCGTCATTTTCCCAGCGTTCAACGCAGATGCCAAATCGCCGGATCAAGTCTACTCTCTGGACCCTTTCCTTAGCGAGGACCAAGTAGCTCAGCTGGCGCCTTATACGGCTGAATTTTTAGCTGCTTCCGATGAAGACTTGAAACAAAAAGGTTGAAAAAACAGTAACTGATTGGAAGATTTTTTCTAGTTAACAGCGTACTACTGACAATTTTTGTGGGTTTTGAAAGTTTGAAAGTGATGGGCGACCAAAAGTTCGCTGCACTTATAAATTTAAATTTCGTATAACAGCTATTGAACGTTGATGACCAGTGACCTCACACCCTTGGACTCCATTTTTCCCTCCCCTTTACCAAACAGATTTTAGAAAATTTGCACACTATAATAAATGGGACCCTCCCTTTTTTATCCCTGGCGCCCCCCCCCCTCTCTCCCCTACGTACGACCGAGTGTTGGATAGATCTTCCCCCAATCCCACCCAACTACATTAACTAATCGAACTATCTAACAGGTTCAAATTAATTAGTTATGTTGTGTTTCAGCCGTCAGTGATACCCTGCTGCGTCTACGTCAGTCCGTTTGCCGCAGCCCCAGGCTAAGAGCACGCTACGGCCCCTATGTGCTCTTGCTGAAGGATCTGCTAGCCCTGCGTCTTGCCTTTGGCTTCAGGGTCAACACACGGCTCAGCCAATTAGACCTCATTCAAGCCGGCATATCCGAACCACTACTGAACCATTTGTGCTGCAATTTTCTGCAACAAACCGGAGGGAGACATGAAAAGTGGTCACTGAGTCGGCTGTGCAAGGATAAGCTGGTGGCTCACGCTCTAGTGCTCTTGATGATCTGTGATGAGAGTTATAGAGCGGATCTCAGCAGTTTGATGGTAGAGTGGGGCGTCAAGAGTACAGATTTGATGAAAATAGCTCGGGGTCTTGGCTGTAAAGTGGCTCAGGCTTCGAACAGCAGCTGTACTCTTGCTCAGCTCAAAGGACCGCCTAAGCTTGAGATGAAACCTAAGAAATCCAGAGGCAGACGGACTATGTAATAACGAATAAACTAATAGTACGGCCATGGGGGTAGAAAGAGTATGTATGTATTCCATGGCCTATGCTCATGAAGACTATACAAGATGATAAGGATAAAGCCCGGTTCATACTCGTCCTTGTCCTTGTCCCTATCGATTTGTCCCGTAAGCTATTTCAAGAAAACTGCCTGGCCAAATAAGCCAACTTTTGGTATGATTAAAGTTTGGGTCACTTGCAGATCGTATGCAAAAAATTAGCCAAAAAGTTTGTGCCAATTATTCACAGTAGCTGACCAAAATTTGTCCTTTTCCCTGTCCCTGTGTCCTTAAGGACAAGTATGAACCGGGCTTAAGGATGTAATCAAGAGTACATTATGGAAAGAATATGACTGCTTTTAAATTAGGTAGCTAAAGTAGCGCGGTAGATGCATTGTACTAAAACCGACATTAGCGAGACGGTATTTAGACACATACGTGGACTAACAGTTTTACCCACGTGAAGCAATCTTGAGTTTGAGACTGCTAGTTTCTTAAACGACGCCGGTATTTATGACTAGTTTCGTGTAAAAAGCGTTTCCTTACGGGATGTGTTTGTCAACCTGACAAATATAGTGTGTCCTACTTTTGTTATTATGTGCTCTTGGTATGATCGATTATAATCTTTTTCTTTAAGGACTCTGTTCGAGAGGGGTGCGCTTCTTATCTAAGTGAAAAAATAAATTTAAGTTGCGTCACTGGTCCTGTTGAGTTTTTAACCATATTAAGAGCATAGAAAAGCTTACTTACTCAAAGCTTACTTCTTAAACTTAACTCAACTTTTGGCAGACTTTTTTTGAGTGGAAACATGGTATTTAAAACAAGTTCTTGAAAAATTGTAACAGGCTCATCCTAACCCCTTGCTCAAAAATTTTGCCCTCAATTCCCTAGACTTGGGTACATTCTTGTGACTATTACTTAGCTTTATTTCGTTTATCAGGTGAATTTTTATATTAAAACTTAATGTACTGTTTATATGAGTATTTCCATATTGCCCCGATTGGATAGATATTATATTACTGAATAGAAATTGACCGATTGGTTTTAAACTTTAAAATTTATGAAAAAATGTACTTTTTTAATTACGGTGATAGGTTACTCATAAATTGTCGAATGTCGATGTTGTTAGTAAAAGCTAAAATATTTTCAGTAATTTCCGTAATTTTTTAATGCTTTATAGACAGATTTGGTTTTGACATTTTTTAGACGAAAAATAGTGAAGGATCTCAGTGTAGCATTTTTCATTTTTAATAATTCATTTGTCCGGTAATTGATAAAAGTATGATTAAGTGTTTTTGTGTTTGTTTTTTGTTGTTGTCTTTTTTGCTAATATTATAAATTTATATGCGGAAGTGAGGATAATAAAGGAATCTAGGGCATAAGAGTATTTTTGCAATTTAGATGACTGGAAATGGAAAGGAAACTAGATTTTCACAAAACAGCAATATTAATAGAATTTACAGAATTTAAAGGTCAAGTTCGATTGGAACATTTTGAAAGTGGAGTTTTAGAAAGTTTATGACTTTATAGGGTTACTTGTTTTTAACAACCTGGACCTTGTGAAAGTTTTCACAAGCTCAACAGTTAGCCTTGTCCAAATATGGATTGATCGGATTAGATTTTAGTAGAATTTTAGATTAGATTAAAGTAGCGGATGAAGTTTAGTAACTAGTTTATTGTGCCTCGTGCAACAGACTAATGGTTAACTACGTTAATTCTATTCTATTCCACATAATCAATTAGTGAATTATCGAATTTAACAGACTGATCCTAGTTAAATAATGTTAGCGTCTCTATTTTAGTGGAAACTCCGAAACTATTACTGAAAAATCAAAAACTAATGAAAACAAGACTACGTTAAGTGTCTAGAAAAGATAATTGAATGACTTCACTGTGCTCAAGAAATCGACTGGTAGTGTGCTGAAACGAGAGCATTCGTACTAACCGGAGCGGGGTCGTACGAGATAGTTCAAACCTAGCATCGTTTTGGCCATACCTACATGTAACAGCACTAAAATTTTGGGTACCCCTCCCCTGCGTCACCTCATTTTTAACCCCCCCCCCCCCTCCCTCCCAAAATGACACAATTTTTAACCTTTTTGACCAAAAAACACAGTTTTTGACATTTTTTGGCGAAATTTTCGGTAAAAATTGCTTAAAATTCACCAAAAAATGTCTATTTTTTCGAATTTTGGCCAACATTTTACTCCCGCCGGGACCCTCCCCCCTTTTCCCCCTGGCGGGACCCCCCTCCCTCCCATGAGACCGAATTTTGGGGGGGTGTCTTCCCCCCCATCCCCCCCAACTACATATATGGTTCTGGCTGCCAAGCTAGGTTATGGTGTAGACTGCAGGTGCCATACTCTTCCCTATGTGCGCTTGCCTATACCAAGAGTGGGACACTGTTCACTGTTGTGGCTAGTGGCTACTCGGCCATGTGACACTGAAATAGAAGACACTGAATTTTGAGTATCTGTATTTCATAGACAAAAGGCACTATGTCTGTCATGGAATGGATTGGAATCGCTTTTAGCTGCGACTATTTGCCGAAAATAGAATTAAAGCAAAATAGGCTTTGTTCAAACTAGCAGGATTTTTTAATGGTTTTTGTGTGATTTTTTTGTCAAAAAGTGGTCACGTTGATAACTTTTAAGCTTTGGCGTAACCAAAAAAACTGCTGTGGAAATCCGTAAAGGTTTTTTTGCGCTGTTTTTACCTAGTTTCTACTTTTTTTGTCTTGAAGACAATGATCTATATACTATCAATTTAAAAGTGTGTTTTTGTGACCTCTGGTTTTGTATTCGGCATTTCAACGCTGCTGACACTCCAGCAAATTTTCAAACTAAAGTTATTTCTTTACTATAGAAACCGTCAAAAAGACTACCAAGTGTCGTCGGGAGAGGCAAGTTATGAATCAAAATTTAAAAAGTTTTCTAAAACTTTTTGCGTGATTCTCGAATTTTAGTTTCTGAGTTATTGTTGACCTTTCTTTGACATTTCAACAGTTTCCGTAAGTTTAAACCAGTATTTTTCAGCAAACTTATTTCTCGTTTTGAAACTTTGACATTAATAGTGTGGTATCAAAGCAAAAGCTTTTGTCATTTTTTGGTTTTGTAGTTTTTGTACCTACTTTTTGTTGTGTTTTTATCCTGTTTCATATACAATATTTTTTGAGAAAAAGATCAGGTAACTGGTTTCTAGTTAGTATCAAGAGTACATAATAGGGAAGAGTATGACACTCTTCCCTATCCTAGCTAATCGGCCCGGATGATGCTCCGGCCGAAATAGCCCTTTTACCGTCCCCTGAAATCAAGACGTAAAAAAAGGGCTATTTCGGCCGGAGCATCGTCCGGGCCGATTAGCTAGGATAGGGAAGAGTGTCATACTCTTCCCTGTACTCTTGTTAGTATGTATGGGTATACTTAATGTAGGTATCTATTGCGGTTTAGGTAAGAAAAGCTAACTTAGGAAGCAAACTCCATAGTTTGGGCACTAATAAATAGGTTCGGTGGCCAAAAGGACTGCTTATAAAATGAAATTTACATTTGGAAAGATTATAATGGATTTAAAAGTTGGATATCCCATAGATTAACAAGTAGACTCCTAAAAGGAGTAAAATTCCTTCGTCGAGAGTTACATTGGTATTTAGAGAAAATGAGATCGTCAAAATTAAAAAAAGGAATGTCAGATGCCGGACTGAGAATCTACCCACTCAAGTACTGTTTGCCAGGCCATGTCACTAACCACTGCGCCACTCCCTTGTAGAGACATCTTGACTTAACTAAGCCACAGTTTGCAA